>LGUA01000431.1:0-17620 GCA_001660665.1 Emergomyces africanus
TATAGATAGATTAATAACTAATCATAATGAATCTATTGAGGATTTATTTAAAAAAGGTTTCGCAATAGAAAAAAGATCTTATTTTTTTTTGGGGGGGGAAGCTGATTGACCCTTTTCATTCTGTGGGATGTCTGCGTTTAACCTACCTAAAAAGCCACGAAGAATACAAAGAAACCTGTTTTTTTTTTGTTGTATCCCAGCAGAAAGCCCTCGTATTTAATACTTGCAAATGGCGTCTCATTTTTCACAACCTCGAAAGTGTGCAATCCCAATCATAGACCCTTCTGGCCAGCCGGTGTCTGTGGATGGTGTGAATGGAGCTGCTGCCGCAAACCCGCCCTCACATAGTCATTCAAGGATTCAAGCAAATGGGCGCCAGCCCATCGCATCAAGTAACTCCCCACGCCAAGATCTGACGGTTCAATCTTATACAGCTAGTTATGCAGCCCCGCCATTAAATTCAAGAGCCCAGAATACACCGGTTGGGTTTCAGGGCCATCAGCTCAATTATCTTGAACGAAGAAGGGAAGCATTTTCCGTCGATGAATCTTACCAATTCTCTCATAGCCCGCAACTTCCGGCTTGGCCAAATCATAGATCTATGTATGATGGCGCCAACCAACTGGCCGGCCGCTCAACAACAACTTGGAAACCAGACGTATATGCCCGTAGCTACGTTCCGGCGTATCTCATCGCCATTAACCGATCACCCGCGGTTGATAGGTATAGCACCGGTTTGAAAACTATCGATTTTGCGGCATATGTTGCCAGGTTCTCAGGGACTTCATTTTTAGAGCCACTGCCTGTTGAAAGTTTACCTACGCTTAAGAATGTGCCTGTGTCAATATCCCGCCACACCAAGAATTTGTCGCCGTCCTCTTATCTTTATTATTTTGATGAATGTCTTCTCCTTGAAGGGATGAACTATTCCCAGGAGCTAGCAGGACGCAGTCTCTACAACGTCATACTTACTTTGACGGATGCGAGACAGAATCTTTATAGTCTGCATGTACCTGGTCTGAAAGATGGTGCTCCAAAAGTTGGTCTGGGAGATACTGTACTCGTTCGACAGATAGTACCTTTTGCGCAACTTGCCCAGCAAGGAGCTGAATGGCTGAGCCATAACAAGACAAATCTCACTGGTTCTATTGCACCAGGCTTTTCAGGCCATCAACTTCACGCCATTGTTTGGGGGATATCTATGGTGAATGAAACAATCATCCTCCGGATCGACCATCTTCTACCAGCATCTCGACTCTGCAACATCCAATTTACTGTCCAGCCGGATCTTTTTGTGCCGCTCTGGAGAGCTGTTGTTGACGTTACGGATGGTAGGCCATGGGAGCACGAAGATGTCAAGGAGGATGTTGCTGGCTCAATCCAGAACAAACATAATTGGCTGCGCCATATGCTATTTCCAGAACCCAGTGATGCTGCCTTGCAAACGACGCTTCCCAAGGGATCTTTCGAACACAACTGGGTAGATAAGGACCTCAATTACGAACAGATGAAAGCGGTTGACTCCATCATAACTCGCAATTTTGGCACCATTCCATTCTTGATATCTGGGGTGCCAGGATCGGGAAAAACCAAAACCGTGGTAGAATGCACGCTGCAACTTTTGCGTCGCAATGAAAAAATAAAACCTCACATATTGCTTTGTGCGCCATCCAATCCAGCGGCGGATACACTAGCCTTACGCCTAGCCAAGCATCTACATCCGCACGACATGTTCAGACTAAATGGATGGGCAAGGACATTTGCAGAAGTTCCCGACAAACTGTTGCCATACACCCATACAGAGAACGATCTATTCTCGATACCTGATTTTAAAGTTATGATGAATTACAAGGTCGTTGTGACAACCTGCCAGGATGCACATATGCTGGTTAGGGCACGGTTGACCAACCAAGACCTGATGAAGTTGGGATACGAGATGTTTGGATCTATATCGCCGGGGATAAAGCCAAAGCCGGAGGACATGCTTCACTGGACTGCTCTGATCGTGGACGAAGCAGCACAAGCCACCGAGCCAATGGTTTGTGTCCCATTAACAGTGGTTGCAACTCCATTATGCGTCAAGGAAAGTGATGAGGGGGCTAAGTCAAAATCCTGTTTGCCATTATTCATTATGGCAGGAGATGAGCACCAACTCGGACCTCGAGTTTCAAATACCAACACAGCATTTTCAGTTTCATTATTCGAGCGTCTTTTCTCTCGAACCCTCTACGCCGATCACCCTCTCTCCCGCCGAAATGCCGGACCGTATAAAAAGCTAACACAAGAAATGCTCCCAATCCGACGACCAGCATTCACCAATCTTACCCGCAACTACCGCTCTCATTCGTCCATACTCGCCATGCCATCTGTCTTGTTTTACAGTGACACTCTCATCCCTTCAGCTACTCCTGCACACCCAGATGGGCCCGTCCCATCGTGGCCAGTGTGGAAAGCACCCCACCGCTGGCCAATACTATTCGCCTGTAACACCTCACCCGATGACGTAGAGGAAATTCTCCACAGTCCTGCCGGAAGCGGCCTTTTCAACCAGGGCGAGGCTCTTAAAGCCCTACAATTCGTACAATCCCTTCTCGACCATTCCAACAGTTTAACATACCCCAATATTACTAACAGCACCTCCGGGGCAACTACGACAAGAAACATACCTTTGACAACTCCAGCGCGCCCCATCACCCAGCAAGCAAAGGTAGAAAATGAGGGCGAAAAAGAATGTTTCTTAGCAGGCTGCAAGCTGAGTAACCCAAGATCATCACTCAGTGAACAGTGAACACTACAAGCGTGAAATGGCTAGGGTTTAGTAGTAGGCAGAAGCTCTCCTCTGGTTGTGCTTCTGGCAGTTCCTAGATGCTGTTACCTCTGTCCGGAGCCGTTGATACTCCATGTCAAGGGCAAGGGACACGGTAGAGACGATAGAGGAAGAAGAATAATAGTGGGAGGACAACCTGCAGGAGGTTCAGTCCTTCCAGCAACCACAGGTATCTAGCCACATAGAGATCATTGCAAAGCTCCGATACACTGATGATGAGTGTCGTACGACGCGGTTGTTGACGTTTTGTGGACGTTGAAGTTCTATTGACAGCTGCCTGCTCAGTCAGCCCTGACTAAACACAGTGGGCCGCCAAGAACGAAGGACGAAGCTCTAACCAACAAAACCCCAAAACAAACCAAACCATCTGATCGGGCTGCTTGCTCCATCTGATGAATCAACATGGAACATGTTGCAAGTGGTTTTATGCTATAAGACAATGTGGCAAGCAAGGGATTACGCGATTACCGCTGGATGAGATGAGACGGCGGTTGGGAGTGGTTGGGAGTGCGACGAGCTTAACCAACCTTTTTTAATTGCCAGTGCAGGGCCTGCTTCTTTGCTCCTGCTGACTTGATGATGCTCAGTTTGATCTCCGCAGGTTGTTCTCGAGAGCTTTATCAGTGGTACTGGTACTAGTACTATAGTTACTAGTAGTAGTACCTCTGGAGGGTTGCATGTTTTCTTTCTCTGTTTGCTCTTTTGTTTCAAACATGCCGGTTAGTATCTTTGCGCCTTCAGCAATATCAGATATATCCAATTATATATCTCTCTCGGCCTGCAATCGCTTCATTCACCAGAGTTACACCTGTCCAAAAGGTGTTTTGGTCGTTGTCAACACCGTAGCTGTTTGATATCAGATTATCAAGCTGGCGTGATTCTCAGTTTTATCCATCTGACCAGGGTTTGTCTGCGCCAATTGTTCGCCCAAATATATCTCGTCTTGCTCTTGTTAGATTTCGGCAAACTGGCCTGTTGGAAAACTTAGCGACCATATTACCATGACCACCACGCTATCCTTTTGATATCCGCTTCTTCGTTCTTGGAATTGCCGACTTGAAAAATCACCTAACTAAAGCAAGTGGGGCCCGATTCTTCGGTTCACAGCTCTTGAGGCCCACATATGCAGGGTATCCATGCATCTCAGCGGATACTGATTCTTGCTCGCTGTGGCACACCCGTTGAGTTTGAATTTCTGTCATACTGGTGCCGCTCAGTGCCAGGTTAGTTGCGGAAAGGCATATATCTGAACTTAACTTTCATGAATACCGCCCAAATATATTACCGCCTTGGTGTTAGGTGGTCGGCTGGGTTCTCCAGGCCCATCGACAATGGTATGGCGCATTAATTTTGACCTTGCCTTTCGGAAGGGAGGGGTACGTTTCTTCGGAATCTTCATGTTTTCATGTTTCCCTGCTTGGTTTTTGCTGTCATGCAAACATTAACAGTCGTATTTAATACTTTTAAGGTTTCGTCCTTTTCCTCGCGAAGCTCATTTTTGGTTAATAGTCTGGGCATTATGCCGTTGGACAAGCCTACTAGTTTACTCTAGGGGGCTCAGGGTTGTCAACCAGCTAGAATCACACGGTGAAACCCCTTTCATCGTTCTACAGTTCTGTCACCCTGATTGATCCCCTTTTTGGGAAAGTTTTTCTTTGACGATGGCAAAGTGGACCTTTCACTTTGATCAGATGCCGCTGTGTTTGTGTCTTAGTGCATTTCTGTTCTAGAGAATTCCTTTGCACACATCATTTCACTCTCAGCCCTTGGTTTCCTTATTCAGACTCTACCCAACGGCAACACCCATTTACTATATCCCTAATTGCTGCCGTATCCCCTGGGCTAAGTGTCCCCTGTTCAAACCAAAACTTTAGCTGAGGAGTAGAGCAGGTTGAAGCTCTCCCCGGCGGTGACTAGCGTCGAAAGTTTGGGCAAGTTGCGGGTAAATTCACCTCTTCTTGTGTTTGTTCTATCGTAGCTCTTCACACCCATCCCGTATCTCAAGCCTGGTCCCTTCACGGGATTCAAACGCTGGGAGTTCTCGGCTTTCCGTCACGGGAAGACGTGTGTGATCGTGTCTTTAACCAGGCACACATAAAAGGGCGCCATCATCTCTCTTCTATTTCTCTATTTCTTTTGATGTCTTCTACTATCTACGAGCTCTTCTCTCTCAAAAAAGTTTTTATAAACACGTTCAAAGCTCTAACATATTTTTCCTTTGACATTTCGAATTTTTATACCTCAGTCACCTCAATCATCATTAATACATCTATTTGGCCAACCTGCCCTTCTGCTACTTCCCATAGAATTTCCCGTGATCACAGAGTCACCCCGCCGGAAAATGGTGCCAGCCTCCTCGTCCAGGCCTCTCCAGGAACAAACATCGTGTCAGTTTAGCGGGGAGAGCTGCTCGACTGCATCTAATCACTATCGTAAAGTGATTTCTCACATATTTGGTCGCAACAAGAAGTGCACGGTTGGTATTCCGGAATATGTCTGGATTCATTACTGCCGAAAGCACTATCAACGCGCCCGGTACCGGACGGCAGAATGGCCGTTCCGTCAGTGTGATCTGGCTGTAGATACCATCCAGAATATGCGGTCGTGGGGTGGGGTGGAGAGTTTCAACCTCCAACTACGTCGACGAGAGACCTGGCGTACTGCTAGGCGAGATGACAACAACACTTGTGGCGAAAATGATATAGGCAACCAGGACGAGGCCATGTTAGAGGTCAAAAAGCAAGATCAAAAGTCTCGCAGGCCATTTCCAAACACTGGGTTTGGGTTCTTTACCCCTATCAATAAGGTTGATAAGGTTGAACACACCAACCCTGCGGCGAAAGCAGAGGCATCAGGATCAGGGTATGAAGCCGATGAGGAAGGAGATGGAAACAAGACCCCAGTTTGCACGGCGCCACCAGAAAAGGGAATAAAAAGGAAGCGGGCGACGATTGAAAAGCGATCCCCAAGTATCATCCCGCGCCCTGTCCCTGACTGGCTTCACACTCGGGTTGGCAGCAACAAATCCTTCGACGAGATCCTTTCAGTCCTTTGCGACCTACGCACTCACTTGATGCAACTAGTACGCGAAGAACAAACTCCCCACTTTCCTGACATCGAAATCCTGCCAAACTTACGTCCAAGTACCGCCGCTTCCCGTTGTACCAACCCCCGTACCAAGTGTCGTATTACTCGTCCTACACTTCCACCTCCTCTTACTATGATTGATGTACCTGCCCTTAACAACGGTTTGGGCCCCCTCATTTCGCCCTCTGCACAAATCCTCACCCGGCGACGCGCCGCAAGCTACACGCCCTTCACCTTCCTACAGGCCCATCAACCGAAGCTTCCACACGTCAAACTAACCCACGAGCCGACTCTCGCACTGGTACAAATCGCCGCCCTAGTGAACAAAGCACCAGATCTTGCACAGCCTCCGAGAAGGCGGCTGGTTCAAGTGATGAAGCTAGCGGGAATGACTCGAGCAACGTATCTATCAATTTTGCTGGTCGCCGAGCAGCTCGTCTGACCATTCCTAGAAGCAAGACTAAGAAGACGATGTCGAGGAAGAAGAAGAAGCATCAGAAGAACGGAAAGGACGTATTTCAAACATTGTGAGTCTAAGCCATGTTGTCTATACTACGACGACAAGAGAAAAAATGATGAGATCCTCTATCGAAAAAAAGAAAGAAAAAAGAAAAAAGAAAAATCTATCAGAGATTTTTGGGTTTTGTTGTCCCTTGGCCTTTTAAAGACCACTTTGTCCTGGTTATTTTATAGTAATAATGGTTGATGTATTTTCGGCCTTTTTTTTCTCTCCCTTTTACTTTTGTTTTCGGGTTTTGGATTTTCCCATCTGTTCAAGCTTGTCCACTGTCCCTCCTTTGTCGTTTGTTATAAATCAGAGTATGTTTTCCTTTCAAGGTCGATATCTTGCGTCTCTTTTCTTGATGAAAAGCCTTTGTTAATTTTATTGAGACGACGGTATAATGTGGGTGGATAGTGGGGGACGTTTTCTCTTTACTCCTTTTGCTCCTTTTCTCGTCTTTCGGCGTTGTTTTAAAACCGTCTATCCATATGTTTCAATTTTCTTTATTGAGTTATGCAGAGGGGATCCTTTTACTATTTATACAACCAGGTATTATCTACTGTGTTTTATATACTTGATTTTTGATTTATGTGAGGGTTTAATTTTTGACTTTTCTTTGTGTTTCCTACCCCTTTTATTTCTATTTCCTATATGCGTCGCTTTACTGGATTATATTTGGATAATCATGATGTGTATCTTGATTGCGTTCTATGGCAAACCATATTTTTATTAAGCTTTCTGTGCGTGTTTCTTTTGTAGCCCTGTTTCCATTTTATATAGTCATCGTTCGTTCAAGAAGGAGATCTAGAGTAGTTACGAGTTCCTTGTGGTCCTTTCACGTTCTCTGCTCACTATTTTTAATCTACCTATCGGCCCGTTTCAACCTATAGCAAAAGAAACATTTCCAAGGATATTCCCGGGAATATTCTCTCTACTTGTATTTTATGATAGTAAAATATTTGTTATTCGTTCGGACTGGGTCTCACAATTTGAAAGTAGCAGCACCCTCATACTACTACTTCTACTACTTCTTCATACTACGCAGATCATTCGTCCTCACCCTCACCCCTCAACGGGCAGGGACAGGTTTCAGGGCCAACTAGTTCTAGTACTAGTACTAAGGTTGGCGCGCCGCTGTTGCTTTACTACTACTATATAGGAACTTTACAGCGCGGTTTCTGCCAAGCACCATTTCTACCAACAGGGCAAACTTCCCCCAAATTCAAGAATTTTTCGAAACCAAGAAATCAAAGAGGTAAAAAGGGAACCAGAAAGATACTTGAATCTGCCCACACTCAGAATCGAACTGAGGATCTTATCATTACTAGTGATACGCTTTACCACTAAGCCACGCGGGCGTATTTCCTGACCCTGAACGTGGTGATTGAGAGGTCTTGAAATCTGCAAATCTGTCCTACTATCTAGTGCATCTACATCGCAGCCTGGCTTAAACGTTATGTCTACTATGTAGTATGTACGTACATTGTAAAGCTTCCTAGTGACAAATAATATATCAATACTATTGGATTGTGCTCCCATTGGCGAAGGGAAACGATCGAAATTCCAACAATGATGGAAAAGTCAAGCTCATTTGCAAAGATCACCGTCATCATATCCACCTCAAAGCATACTAGTATTCAATCTGAATATACAAAAGCTAGTTCAATTCCATCCAGAAAATTCAATGAAATGAAATCAAACAAATAAATTATCCTTAAAAATCATAACCCCATTTATCCCCTCCGACCGTCCCTCATCATATCCCCCCAAAAACATTCATCTTCCCTCGCCTCCTCCCATCGCCCCACCCCTCCGGCCTCGCCCGCTTCACACACTCTAACCCCATCATATCCTCATAATACCGCTCCAATCCTTGAAACCGCTCAGTAAACACAAACCCGCGATGCACCATATACGCCAAAATGGGATAGAACGCACAATCAGCCAAGGACAGGCTATCCGTGCCAGCCATAAAACTCTTCCCCGCCGCATGCGCCGTGGCAATATGTGTCTCCCAGAAGGCCAACTCGTCATGGATGGCCTGGATGAGGTTGGGTCGCTCACACGTTACGAAACGCTCAAAGCGTACAGATGTTGGCGTTAGCGTTGAGTTATCGTCCATACAATGCTGCTCGGCTTTGGCAGCCCAGTATGCATCTTCCAGCGCGTCGTAGGTTGAATGCATATCCTCGGATTCTTGCATGAGGCAGAGGACATCCGCTCTTTTCTGGCGTTGTTCTCGTGGGGGGAGTAGAAGAGGGGCGGGGGATCGTTTGAGACTTTCATCGGGATTACTATTACAGCCCGTTGAAGTACTAGTAGTAGTGGTGGTAGCAGTAGCAACACTGGGAGAATAATACTCCTCAATATACAGCAAAATT
Organism: Emergomyces africanus; assembly: GCA_001660665.1. Classification (NCBI taxonomy): domain Eukaryota; kingdom Fungi; phylum Ascomycota; class Eurotiomycetes; order Onygenales; family Ajellomycetaceae; genus Emergomyces; species Emergomyces africanus. The sequence continues at coordinate 8,798 of LGUA01000431.1, forward strand.
GCCAACGACTCATACGTCCGCGTGCGCGCAGGGTCATTGTCGACGAAAACGGGCGCCTTGCCCCGCGGGTTTATAGCGAGAAATGCCGGTGTGCGGGTCGGCTTCGGCGTTCGCATGACATACATGCGAATATTGTTTGTTGGGATTTGCTTATGGTGCAATGCCAGCTGCACGCGCCATGAGGGGATGCTGCCATTTACATAGTAGAGAGCTGTATGGGGGTGGAAAAACGTGCTGGTTACTATTGGCGGGGACGATACCGTTTCTGCCACCTCCTCTTGATGGTCATTCTTATTAAAGGGGTTTGGGATTAGAGTAAGGGTGGATAGTTTGGCCAGAGCGGCAGCATGGCTTTTCTCCCGTAGGTATCCCAAGCAATCAACAACGACATGAGTTTTCCAGCTCGTGGCACCATGCTGGATGCTGTCAGTGACGCTGGCAAGTATACAGACGTTCGACAGTAGACCGGCAAAATACACCTCATCCACGTTACGCGCTCGCAAGAGGTCCTCTAGCCCGGTTTCTTTGAAAGCTGAGAACCAAGACTTTGTCAGGATCACATCTTTGGTGGTATCTATCAGCGGAGTGATAGACGGGTAGAACTCCGAGCCATGCGAGCCAGGTGAGCAGCAGGGGGTTTTGCCGGCGTGCGTGCCGGTGAGGAAGTGTGAGTTGCCATCCCCGCCTCCAGCCTGAGCTTCATCGTCCGTAGAGAATTCATCCACGGTGGAGGTTGTTGTCTTCGAACCCGAGTATTCAGCCCGTACCCAGATGATCAGGTTATCAGATGGGGTTTGGATCTCTCCCAGCTGCCCTGCATTGCTGCATCCATGAGAGCGAAATGCAGGCATAAGATTCCTAATGTTTTCTAGGAGGGGTATCTTGGATGAGTCGGGGATGGTAAAGCGACCTTTCTCCCCATCAAGGAATTCGTTCTGTAGGTCGATGAGGACGAGGGCCTTCATTCTTTTTTCTTCTTTCTTTTTTTTTTTTTTTAGAACTTCTTTTTAGATCCTCGCCTGCCTGTTCCCACTGTGGATTTAGGTGTCAGGACTGGAAATGTATGAGTTGATGAGGGCTAGCTGGGTTGCATTTAAATACTGCTAGTATGGTGACTTCAAGTTGATTCAATTAAGTTCACTGAAAGCTGCGATGCTTTGGTCTGTAGGAGTAACTGTTGCATTAGTATTTACTCGAGGCAGCAGCATCTTTGGGCGTCAAACGCAATGACTCAATAGCCGTCAACAACAACGGCTTGACTTGGAGCTCGAAGTAGTCCGTCTCAGCTGCCTGGCCCCGCCCTGTCACACGAACTCCATAAAATACGAAGGCGTGAAGAACTCGAAGAAACATGAAAATTTAGAATTGCCATGTTGAAACATGGCTGCGTGAATTTCGTCCTGGTATATTAAGTAGTAGATTAGCACATAGTCCCTGCACATATGAACAGCACGGGTTAAGTTTCCGAAAAAGAGATAATTGTCTAGTGGTTTTTATGTGAAACCCCGAAAAAAAAAAAAGAAAAGAAAAAAAGAAAAAAAAAACAAGGGGACACAAAAGGGAATCTAAAATGCACATATGCCAAAACAAGAGAAGAAGAAAAAAAGAAAAGAAACGAGATATAGTATATTGTATATTGACACAATATTGACACAATCATGCAAAAATTTCCATTCACACAAATTCCTCTTTCCCTATAATACATATATATCCCCCTCCCCATCTTTTACCCTAGTTCCCAAAACTACCAACTATAATACTGCCTCTGCCCATAAATCTTCCGATCTGGCAATGCTACCCTCAACTGCTCCCTCCGCCTCCTTTCCTCCTTCGCATGGCGGTCCTCCCACTCGCGAATCCGACTATGCTCCTCCTTCAGCACAACCGTCAAACTCGTATGCGGCGGCTTCATGATATTAATATTACCGCGGGCACGATGATCCAGCTCGCGGCCGAAGGTGCCTCGCCCCACCCACGCCTGCGCGATGTAGATGGCCGAGCGGTCTGTGATGGTTTTACGCTGGCCGGATTTGAGCGTTATGGTGATGGGCGGGGTAGTCGTAGATTTGACTGGTGCAGCTGCTGCTGCGCCTTCGACAACCTCAAGCCCACTCTCTGCATCCGCTGCGGCGGCCTGTGATTTGGTGTTGTTGTTCTTACTCCCACTCCCACTCCCACTCCTACCCAAACCCATCCCGTGCATGACGATGGCCTCATCCCTCGCCAGCTCCAGATGCGCCTTAACATCCTTCGCCACCTTCTTCGGACTAAAGCGCATTTGCAAGATGGCATCGTCGATGTTCTTCCCCGCAATCTGCCGCGCGACCATCATCAGCTTCTTCACGCTGGTTTTGAAGAAGTGGCTCTTGCTTAGTGACTCGCGCTCTGTGCGGGCAATCTCCTCGCGTCGTGTCAGGCGGCCCCGTCGCCGTACAGAGCGTATTACCATCTTACGCTCCCAGCGTGCCCGGCGGTTGGGGAATGGTACTAGGGCGCGGAAGAGGTTGTCATGGTCCCGCTCGCTGAGGGGGACATTGGCCGACGTTGCAGCTGCGGAGTCTGCATCGGCCGAGGCATTGGCGTCTGTGTCCGTGTCTTTAGACGTGAGACGTTGGGGTTTGCGGCTATCTGTGCTTGTGTGTGGGCTAGGGATTACTCCATCCTCCTCGTCGAAGATCGAGCCTGGAGCCAGCGAACCATGGGTCACTTTTGGAGCGGCGGGTTGGGAGACTTTTAAGTGTTTGTTTTTGGTTTTGGAGGGCTGGGGTGAGGTGGGAGAGGCATTGGAAGGTGTTGTGGAGTCTCGTAGGAAAGGGCTTGAGGCGAATGCCCGTCTATATATGGTTGTTGGGAGTCGTGGTCCGGCTATTGTAGGGAGGGAAGGTTCAGCCAAAAACAGCATCGAATTGGAGTTGGAAAATGGGGTTTTAAGCTTACCTGCACGGGTCAGCTGCCGGGAGGTAAAGGCAGCACATACAGCGGCCATTCTCACCAGCTGTAGTTCTCGATTGGCCCGGGATAATGGCTATGTTGCAATTGATCCGCCTTCGTCGATGCGGTGTAAATTGAGCAAAAAGTCGAAGAAAGCAAAAAAGAGAAGACGACGCGCTAATGCCGCATGGGGATCGGAGCAGAAGCCCGCCGATATTCCGGCGATGTCACGTGCCCTCTCAAGTCTTGGAAGTAAACTCCAAAGAAAGCTTATTATCGGTCTCAACTTCAAAATTAAATGCAAATGCCAAATGCAAAAAAAAAAAAAGAAAGATAAAAGACCAAAAGTGTTAAAAGGGGAAAGAAAAAAAAATCATGAAGAAAAAAAGTCCGCCATATCAATCTTCTTTTTTTCTTTCCCGTTCTCTCATCCTACCCCCCCTTCACTGAAGTTTCTGGTGGATTAAACGCCTCAAAGCCTGCAACGTGTAAAAAGTAGACCCAGCTAAGGGGGGAGAGAGGGAGGGAGACAGTTATGGCAATATTATTATTAATGTATGTAATGTATTGTTATTCCTTTTTTTCCTCCTTCCCCCTTTCTATCTCACCCGCCCCCAGACATCACCTGCTACTAGTAGTTAGACAACAAAATGGCATGATCAAGTGAGAATTAAGATAGATATAAATAAAGATAAAACGGAGAGAGATTAGTTTACTAGATCAAGGCGTGGGAGGGAATGTCAAAATAAAAGTAACATGATGACAGAAGTTGATGTGATGTGAAGTTGACAAACAAGACAGAACATTATGCAAAGGTGTAGTAGCAGACGTGGTATTATTTACTGAAGGGGGTGGAGCTTAAGATAAAAAAAATAAAAAAAGTTGGGAAGTTGAAGCTGGGAAGATGCAAATATGAACAAGGTAAGGATGAAAGAAGGGAATTAGGGGAGGACGAAGCCACGGGGGGGACAAGAGGAGGAGGAGGGGAGGGGGGAATTGATTAACAATATGCTCAGAAAATTTTTATATTAAACAAATCATGCATACATCCATACATGCCGTACATACACACGTGGGTTAGGCAATTTTTTTGGTTTTGCATTAAAAAGAAAGCTTGTGGAGGGATGGAGAAAATGGAAAACGAAATAACGGAAAGGAGATGGAAATGGACAAGGAAACTGTATTGAGGGAGGGGCAAAAGGGATTTTTTCATCGTTTTGTCTTGGTTTGCGAAAGCTCCCCTTTTAGTCCTCCTGCACCCGCTTTATGTCTTCAAGCGGTGCAGTTACTGTTACTGTTGATTTTGCTGTCGTTCCTGTTCCTGTCGCTATTCCTGTGGCTTGGACGATTGCAACATAGCTCGAAAATCATCATTGCTTTTCTTCGATGTCGCTGGTACTGGCGCTGGCGCTGTCGCATGCTGCTGATCCAGAGCAGTAGCGGCATGAGCAGTACTAGTAGTACTAATAGTAGTACCACCACCCCTCTTAACACCTAAGCCACCCCTCCTTCCCGATCCCACTCCACCTCCTGCTCCAGGCTGCCCAGGTCGTCGGATAGGCCCAGCCGGCTGCTTCATCATAACCATCTTCTTCTTCCCCGCTCCAGTCCCTGTCCCAAGGCCAGAAACCGCAACCGTATCCTTCTCTTTCTTTTCCATCTTCTCTCTCTCCTTCCCAACAAGAATCCTATCCACCTTCCTCTCTGCCGGCAACCGTAACATCTCCCCGACACTTCCCACACGGATCCGTCGTCCGGGCGCAATCTCGTGCCCATCCAACCCAAGCGATGCGCGGCCCGCATCATTGACGTCGAGAAACTCGACGATGGCTCCTTGGTGGTCTGGGCGAAGGATTAGTTTCACAAGGGTACCGTAGGGGGAGACGAGGGTGCGGATGCGGGAGTCGTTAACGGTATCGGGGATATTCATGAGGGCGAGGGTGCGGAGGTGTTTGTCACCGGAGGTGCTGGGTTGGCTGGGGGCGTCAGAGGCGTGGGGAGCTGTGGAAGATGAGGGTGAAGCACCGTTGGGTTCCATGGAAGGGGACTTGGAGCGACCTCCACCGACGCGGGATATTACTGTGGCTGCTTGGCGTTTTGCGCCGGTCGGGGTGGAAATATGGACGTGGAGCGGCCGGGAGCGGAAGAGTTGTTCGTTCATGGCGAGTGCGGCTTCGGCGGGTTCCTAGAGCAAAGAAACAATACAGATGGTTAGTCGATTTTCTTCTTATCTTAACAAGTCGACGAAAAGTAACGGGATGATGTAATTGTGTGGTGAGAAGATCATATACCTTCGCCTTAAAAACCACAAACCCAAACCCCTTACTCGCTCCATTGGCCTTCCTTGGAATCCTCGCCGCCTCAACCTCTCCAAATGCCGCGAACAATTCCACCAAGTCATCCTCCGTTGCCTTCCAGTCGAGATTCGAGACGTGGATTTCGCGACCCTCTTCCGTAGGACCCGTCCTATCTTGCCGTCTGGTAGGGTCCGATATCTTCACGACGAGCGGTAATTTCGTCGAACCCGTCGAGCCTGCCGAGTCCCCAGCGACGGCTTGTTGCATCCCATTCAACTCTGTCGCTGCATGAGCAGCACTGGCCGTTTGGAATTGGACATAGCAAAAGCGTCTGTGCGTGTTGTATTTAAGCGATGGGAATCGAATATCGACGATTTCGCCGTACTAAAAATTTTTGGGAGGGGGGTTCGAGTTAGCATTTTTTGTACGGAACACAAGAGAACAAATAAAATAATCAGCAAAGGTCGAGGTAAAGATGAATCGTTTACCGGACTGAAAAGATCGCGAACATACGCTTCATCAGCTGTGGGCGGGAAATTCGTGACGAACAGCGTTGTATTCGCTCCGATATGAACGGAGATCGTCTGATCTTCGAATGTCCGTTGATCTCGCGTCTGTGCGGACAAGGCATCCTCTCGCGTGTCGAACTCGATGACCGCACTAGGTAAATCGCCCTTTCGGGAAAGCAGTTTCAAAGAATTTATTTTACCGCACTGATTAACCATGTCAGTCAGTGCTCTCTTTCGTTGTTTGTCCAATAAGCTGCAAAATAAAAGTAAAAACGCGAGTTTACAAGCTTACATCTCTAAAGAATTGTCGTATTCTCGTCTCAGTGACACCAGACGGCAAATTCTCCACAATAACAGTAGCATTCTCGCGATCTCTTTTCGGAGCAGGCGGACCAGTATCGGCATCGAGATCTTCCGCTTTGGTTTTTTTGCTCACCGATCCGTTCACATCCAATTCCTCAACGGTGCGTTTTCGCTTGCTGCCTCGAGGGGTCGTCTCGTTCTCTGCTCCCGGTCCTACTCCTGCTTCTGGCCCCGACACCGGCACCGCTGGTGCCTCAGCAGTTGGAACACTAGCAGCGGCAGCCGGTTGCTGTGCAGCAGCCTGTAGCGCCTCCTCCTCCCGCTTTTTTGTCACAGCCTTCGTCTTCTTCCTAATCTCCACAACGGCTATTTGGAGCTCATCTGCATCCTCGTAGTGTTCGCAGTGGTCTATATATGTGGACATGATCTTCTCAGGCCAATCTAGGTCCGTTCGTTGGAGAGCCTGTTTCAGCACTGCGGTAGCAAGGCTTGGATTCGGGGTCCTCCGCGATGCGCTCGCGCTGCCGTCAGACTGGGTGAATTTGCTCCAGCAAAGTAGCTCCCATGTATAGTACATCATCCAGAACTCGTAGCTGTGTCCGTGTCGCGCAACTAAGCCCTTGAAGGTCTCGCGGGCGCTGTCCCAGCTTCCACTTTCGCTTAGATACCGAATATATATTCGTTCTAACCGGAATAGTGGGTCGTTGGGGACTGCTCTATTGTCCCTCTCGCCTAGTTCCTGGATGCTTTCGATCGCGGAGCGGATTCCTACTTCGGCAACATCTAGGTCCTCGTCTGTCGAATCGGGTTGGAAAGCTCGCCGGCGCAGGTAACTGCACCATGTAGTATGGACCTTGATCACTTCATCGATACCTCCAGTGTCCAGCAAACCGGTACGCGTCGCTTTGTGTTTGATGTCAGCAATTTGAGTAAACGAGCGTCCGACCCGTTCAGCGCTGAGGATGTGTTGCGACCAGAGAGTTCCGGACCATGGGCAATGTCGAGTGGCGCGTTCCAGGGAAGGGAGAGCGGGTAGGTAATGGCCACGCGCGCTTCGGTTCATGGATTCCTCTTCGATGAACATTACATAATCTTCCCAGAAACCAACGTCGGTGGGGAAGCGCAGGACGGCACGTTGGTAGAGAGCACAAACGAGGTCAAAGCTAAATTGGCCCTTGCGGCGGTTCTGACTCAATTCCCACTCAATGTATGCGACAAACAAGTTCCATTCCGTAGCACTGTCTCCAGCCTCCGTAGCACGTCGAAGCTCCACTTCTCGCACCTCACGAGCATTCCACAGGGCCTTGGCGTGCGCAGCTCTGTTCGTCATATCGACCATGGTCTCTTCGTAATGACTGTTATAGTAGGTGGAGATGAAGTTGGAAAATAGTTGGAAAGTCTGGTCCCAGGTCATATGGGGCACCTGAAGCCTGTTGACAAATAGCTCCCTTACATGGCCGAGTTTCTCCGAAGATGGCTGTTTGCCTACATCCTGTACCACGAGTTCCAAATAGCGGTCCCAAACCAGATGGCTATCATTTATTCTCCAGTTTGTAGCCTCCGCCGCATTCATCCAGACATCCAAGACTGACTGCCACGTAAATGCCTTCTGGGCGACTATTCTATCCTCCTCAGACCAATGGCGGGAGACTCCAGAGTCCCCAGGCTGGGAAGCAGAGTTGTAGAGATATAGCATCCACTCTCCATATATTATCCACAATTTCGTACTGCCATACTCTTCATCAACTGACCGTCGGCACAGTTCCATCACACCGATCTGTTCATCCACCGTGAGTGCCAACACACTTTCATCCTGTATCCATTCAGCCCACAAATCCTCCCCGATAGCGAAAAGGCTGTCGAGTTCCTCTCGCGCCGCACGTAGATCCGGTAAAACATCATATGTGTGAGGGTCCCCGCGGGAATCTGGCGACGAAGGCGGATAGACGTGCTCGACAAACCCTTGATGGAGTAAACGGATGAATTTAACGCGCGACTCGTAGGCATGGCGGTTCTGCTGGATATGCGCGTGGAGCTCTGAAGCCATTTGTTGCATGCTCGGGGTTAGTGAGGAGCTTGAAAAATCCCTTCTGTTGGCCTCCTTCAGTCCTTCAGATATATCGAAATGGGGTCGAGGTGTGGAGTGATTTCGTAGAATGTGGTTGACCGTCGGGTTGAGGGTGGAAGGCGACATCTGGCTCTCCTGTATTTCCGTACTGGCATTCCTCCTCATCGGAGGATTTCCCCGGTGAGGTTGTGGGCGCTGCATGGAGGCAAGATCTGCCAAGGCGTCTATCCCTGGAGTAGAGGTTTGTCTGGTGGGTTGGAGTTCGCTGGAGGGCGGGGTGCCTGTACCGTTGCCTTGAGTGATGTCCTGCGGAGACGGATCACGAAGCTGGGGGCTGTTGAGTACTTGATGAACTAGTGGGGACGAGATCATGGCAGTCCTGCTAGAATTTTGACGGGATTTGTGATAATTCTGGTGAGGGGAGGCAGAGGCAACAGAGACAGGAGAAGGGGTCGGGCCGGAAGTAGGGGCTGAGCCAGAGGAGGTTGCAGGAGGAGCAGGAGTTGACTTGCCCGAAGGGGAGTCCTGCGGCGATAAAAGTGAAATGATATCCATCCTCCTATCCATCGACAATGGCTAGTATATGGGGGAGAGGAACTGATGAAGAAACAAGAGAAAAAGAAAAAGAAAAGAGAAAAGAAAAGAAGAAAGAAAAGAAAGAAAGAAAAGGAAAGGGAGAGGGGAGGGGAGGGAGGAGGAGGAGGAGGAGGAGGAG
>LGUA01000432.1:0-17601 GCA_001660665.1 Emergomyces africanus
ATGTCAGAGAAATCGGGAAGATCGATGTCTAATGGCCAGCAGTCTATCCATCGTTACCAGCCGCAGACGGCGGGTTCGACGGCGCCTTGCGTCGTCGTCGAACATCGTGCGGTGGACGGTGTTGATGGGGCTAATGATACCAGTGGGGGAGGTCCTGGGTTGATAAATGCTCCTCCTTCGTTGAAGGGTGGGTTTGTTGAGGATTTGGATTATGTGAATGCGGTGAGGGCGTGGTCTAGGTTTCGCTTTATTAGAGCGGGCTGGTTTAGTGTTGATGAGGCCATGGGATATATTGCATAGTAAGTGGGCGGGGGGAAAAATAAATATATATTCCCAAATTTTCTTTTTCTTTGTTATGCCTGGGCTTTTTGATTAATTTTTTTTAATTAGCTATTATGAACATCTCGCCCCGTTGAGTCCTATCGTTATACCAAACTACAGCTCGCCGGCAACCCATCTAACCCTACTCACCGAAGAGCCCGTCCTAACCGTCACCATGCTCACCATTGCCTCCCGCCACATGCCGTTAACAGGCAACGGAGCGAATTCCCGCGCCCATTCTATCCACGAGAAACTCTGGTCCTATCTACGCGGCATGATTGAGCGTTTATTCTGGGGTCAAGAGAAGTTTGACGGCGGCACCCTACCTTCCCAAATGCCCAAATTTTCCTTCGCCCCCGGCCAATCGAATGCGAGCAATGGCCATCTGCGATCGCTGGGTTCTATCGAGGCCCTCCTGCTCTTGACGGACTGGCACCCACGTGCCTTGCATTTCCCGCCTGGTGATGATGAGAATACGCTCTTAGATATTGACCCGCAGCTCCTCACGCAGATCCAGACACAGTCTCTCGATAACAATAAGGGGAACATCGACCACGACCACGATCCAATAACAGCCGGTAAGGCACAGAGTACCAACGGTGGTGGTGGCGGCGGCAGTGGTGGCGGTGCAGAGGGCCGTCTGGCATTCTACAAATGGCTCGAACCCGTCTGGCGCTCCGATCGCATGTCCTGGATGCTCCTAAGCACGGCGCAAGCCCTCGCGTTCGAACTCGGCGTCTTCGACCCGAAAAACGACCAAATGGCCAATAATGCTAACACAGAATCCTCAATCGAGCGCATCCGAAAACGGCGTGTACGCAAGCTAATTCTCGTCTACATCTCACAGAGTAGCGGCCGGTTGGGGATCCCATCTATGCTCCCGCTGCCGCAATGGGGGATCAACATGGATCCGATTTCTTCGGAGGACTCCCGCTTCTTGGATCCCAATGAGGACCGATCGATCGACCTGATGCAGGATTGTTGGATGGATATTTCGAAGATCATGTACACGAGTAACCAGGTTTTGTTCCAGAGCAAAGAGCAGACGTCGAATTTGATTAAGAGTGGAAGGTACCGGGAGCAGATTGATAAGTTTACCCCGTCATTGAAGGAGTTTAAGATGAAGTTTGATCGGGTTTCTAGTGAGTTTTATATTATAGATTCTTTTTTATTTTTCATCGTCTATGGTTTGTGAATGAGCTGCGTTGCTAAACTGTGATTTAATAGTGCCTGCCCATATGCGACATATTTTAACCATTGAATACGAGTATACCCGTGAGTAAATCCCCCCCCTTTTTTTTTTTGTTGTATGTATATATATATATATTTAATGCACATCCATATACTAATGATACGGGAAAAAGGATTGTATGTCAACTGCCTCGCCCTCCAGGCTGTCGTCGACAGATGGACCACGATGAGCAATGAGGTGCCAAATCCATCAGTAACGGCATCAACAAGACGTAACTCTGGACCCGGTCCCAACACTTCCTCCACTGCCGCAACTGCAACTGCCTCTTGGCGGGTCCTCATGGAGCAATACCAGGTTAATGAACCGTACATCCAAGAAGTTGTCGACGCCTCGCGACGGATTCTGAAAACTGTCCTGGACGGGCTTGTGCCAGGAGACTCCCTTAAGCATGCACCAGTTCGCACCTTTTTCCGAATCCTGTCGGGAATGATATTCATTCTTAAGGTGCGATACCTCGAAACTTTTCCCCCTTACCTCCTCTTCCCCTTGGTAATCATAACTGTTAATAAAAATATACGTAATAGACCTTCACACTAGGCGCTAAAGAGGACGAAGTTCGCATCTCCCTAGACCTTCAAGACCGCACAGTCGAGTCCCTGCGCACTTGCGTCGTCGATGACGTCCACCTCAGCGTCACCATCGCCGATCTCCTACAGCTTCTAACGTCCAATATCCGCAACCGATTCCTCCGCTTCGCGCCCCCGGACCGCGGCACAGGAGAATGCAGCAGCCGGGAACGAACACCGCAGCTACAATCCCAGCCGCAGCCACTAATGTCCTCACCAATGTCCACACGACAATCACCACACCCGTCCGACCAACTCAGCCATACCCCATCCCAGCAACTCGATCAGAATCAAAATGACTTCCAAAACCCCGCGCGCTGGCAGCAGCATCAACATCAACTGTCCAACAACACGCCCTTCCACTTTGACACAAACGGCCACCCGCACAACCACAGTCATAGCAACCCACCATCTTCATCAGCCCCGTCAACAACCCACGCAGACCCCCTTGCCAACATCCCTGCCCAACCCCTCAACTCGTCCAACCTGACCGTTTCCTTCATGCCCCCGCCCGCCTCCGTCTACTACAACTACTACGACCCCAGCACCGCTTCACTAAAGATGGACCTCGATGGCGCAGACACCAACAACAACACCATCTCACCAGATGTTATCAATAGCCATAACAACCATAACCACAACGGGAACAATGACGGGCCGTCGTCGATGGCTAACGGCAGCGGTGCCAATGGTACTGGTACTGGTGGTGGTGGTAGTAATGCCGCCCAATCCGACTGGTTTGCGTTGCCGCTTGACCAATTCTTCAACAATGCAACGATGGGGGTTGATCAGGGCCTGGGTGGGACGGGGCCGATGGTGGGCGAGTTTGATATGCTTGAGGTGCTGTTGAAGGAGCAGGATGATATGGGAAATGGGTTGTCATCTGGAGGGTTTTTGTAGATTGATTTTTTTTTTTGTCTTGCTTTCTTCTCCGTTTTATTCTTATTTATTTATTTAATTTTTTTCCCCTTTGAACTTTTTGTGTAATTGCTGCGGGTATATTCGTTTTAGTATCGTTTTATATTGGGATGGAATTGGGAGTTGGTTTGATCTGGTTTTCTGATTTTATGTATATTGACATTGAATATTCGTCGTCCTTCGACTGTTCTATTCCCCTTGTTTATTTGGAATAAGCATGTTTATTTTTTGCGAAACTTATTCCCTGTCCCCAATTTTTTTCTTGTATGTGTTTCTTGATATGATACTTTGGAATTCTCTCTTGGTTTGATGATTGATTGTAGAAGAACTGCCTGATTTGGTTGATCAATGATCAGGCGACCTGTTCCATTTATTTGTATATATGTTTATGGATGAATTTATTTTAGTTGTGTCTTTACTATGTACCTCTTCACTGACATATCCACATCTTATTCTTGGCCCCTTGGCCATTTAGTTGTTTTGTACTATAAAATTGACGGCAGTTACGTTAGATATTAAGGTTAAGATAAATAAAATTTGAGGAGCCGATCGTCTGTTTTTCATATGGAGGTATTTGTTGGTATTTCATTTGCATCCAGAAAAGCGAATGTAATGAACGTGCTGGAAAATGAATAACAATTCCTGGTATCACACAAGCAGTTCCTATCCCAAACAGCACCCTAACAAAATCAAAAAGTAAAATAGAAAAACAAAATTAATAATAAATACAGTGTATAGTGTTTTGGCAAAATAAATAAAAAAAAACCCCGCCTGCTAAAATTATATATGTGGCGCCTAATCCGATCAATAGAAAATAGAACCCGAAACAAGCTTCAAACATTTTCTTCGGTATACATACGGTGTATATATTATATATTATACATACACATATATACAACATCCTTCGCTTACCTCTCATATTTCCTGAACATCCAGTCCCCAGATCTCCCAATGCTTCAGTACGTCCCACCCCACCCGCTTCACTCGACGCCGATAAAGCACATCTCCATCTGCCATCTGCGTTTTCTGATTGATGCAATTTACTACATCCTTCATGGCACTAGACGACAGAGGGTTGTCTCTGCCAGTGTAAACAAATGTGTTGTTGAATTGTGAGTGAGGAAGGGGGTTTTGCTGGGTGGGAGGTTGTGTCAGGGGCGTTTTGGCCGAAGTTGGGGTAAGATTGGAATTGTAGCCTCGGGGCTGGGTCTGGGCGGTCTGGGCGTGGGAGTCGGTGGGTGGGGTGGCGGTTGTTGTTATTGTAGAGACTGAGGAGGCTCGGGATGGGGTGCATGAGAATTGTTGATTCGGGGGTATTGTCGAGATGATTGGAGGAGAAAGGGGCGAGATTGGATTTTGGTTGTTGTTGTTGTTGTTGTTGTTAGGATTGATATTTGGGTTGTTATTATCGCTGTTGGGATCATTACCATCTGCTGGCCGTTTCCGCTTTCCTAACGAGGATGAAGCAGAAGCAGAAGCAGAAGAAGTAGCTGGCCATGTCTTTAATGCCTGCTGCTGATGCCGTGCAAGGGATTCTGGGATCGATATTTTTATCTCTACCGGCTGATCCGTGGAAATATCATCATCGGTCGTGGGGTGGTATTTCAATGCAATTGCATTCTGGTCTATTAAATGGATTGCTTGGGTGGCCTTGGAGGCAGGAATTGTATACAACTCTCCCAACTCCCATGCTTTCCAACCAAGGCCTATTATTTTTAGTTTTCCAAATACCTCCATGTCCGCGAGCGACACGCCCATTGCTTCATTGTGGAAACGGTCATCCATATCAACCACTTCAGCGATTGTGAGTGGATTAATTTCCGGGGGCTGTCGCATATTGCCATTACCAATTCCATTTGAGGGTGATAGATGGGCCTCATTTGGGTCCGCAGCGGAGTAAGGAGTCGGGATAAGGAGTCTAAGTGCAACAAGTTTCCGCAAAAATGGAAGTAGTAAACTGACAGTTTCCATACTGGACATCTCTGTTGCTAGAGCAAGCTGCTCTAAATTTGGGCACCCGCGCACTAGACGCGCAATAATGTGAGGAGTTAGGCTCCATCGGGAAGGAAGGAGAAGGTGTCGGAGCTGTAATCCAAGGTTGGATGTTAATCCTTGGAGAAATGGGTCGCAGAGGTGGGGTGGAAAATTAGACGCGGTCTGCGCTGAGTGAGGTCTGAAATTGATGATATGCGCCATGGAGTTGGGGGGACCGTCGTGAGCCGAACCAGACCTCCTCCGTCCAGCAGAGGAAGAATCTGGCGTCAGAATCGTGGAGGAATCCGGGGAGACGTTTCTAGGGCTGTTGATGTAATCTCCTGGGCTTCGGATGCCATTCACCAGATATAGGCTTTCTAGTTGGGTGAATGAGGTCATGAATTCGTGAGCTCTTTTGTCCAGACGGTCAATTCGCACAGATTTTACGTTCGGCGCCAAATTCGTCGACGGCCAGCTGTTTTCCACGAAGGACATATTATCACCCCCGACCCCACCAGTAGGCGCAGTCAACACAGTAATGTCTTCTAGCATGCCGTATTCGATTCCAGACGTGATTTCCTCCCTATGAAGCGAGTACAGGTTGTGAAACGCAATCCTTTTGAGCTTCAGCGGCGATTTGGCAGCAATGCACTTGCGAAAATAGTCTGAGAGGAAGACGCTTGCCTCCTGTGCCTCGCGCATCCGGGGAGACCAGTGCATCCTCAAATCGCGCAGTTTTTTGCTTTGAAGTAGTAAAGTCGATATGTCATCGGGGTAGCAGAGGGGGTCGATGTCCGTGATTTTAAGAGCGCGCAGATGTGGCATCGCAGGAAGAACAGTGGTTGGCCGAGGATGCCGACTCGAAGGAAACCGCAGCGTCAAAGACTTCAGGTTAGGCAGCTGAGCAAGACCCTGATAAACCGTCTCTAACACTTTCGTATTAAGCTCCCAGCTATTTTCCCCAACCAAGAAACGTTCATGTAAATACCAATCAGTATAACTACGGACTCTGCAGTTCCTGTCGATGTTCATTCATTCTGGAAGGGTTGCTGGAGGGGCTGCATACCTGACCGATTCTAACCCAGGCATTTTATCAACCGCCGCTCTCACCACAATATTCAGCATCATCGATGAATCTGGCACTCTCCCGACTCTCGCATGCTCCTCCAACTCATTCTCCCTCCACTCACCCCGCAGCGTCAGAGACCGGACAAGCCCACCCACGTTTCGCGTTACTACCGCATTGAGGGCCATGGAAAACGGGCTGGCACTGCCGCATCCTTCTACGAACTCGTCGCGATAACGGATCTTGTCGTATGAGGTGAGCGTAAGGTCCCTGTAGAGTTGCGGGAGAGCCATGTAGTTTAGTACACGACATGTACGGCAAAGGCGGGCAAGGTCTGCTACGTCGTCCAACTATGGTGAGAAGAAAGAGCAATTCGGATTTTAGCAACAGGTCTCAGGAGTGATGCAGGAAGACGGAAGGGGGTTTTGGAGAACAAAGAACAGCAGCTTATGCACTTACATGCGCCACGAGCATAGCAACAATGTTCAAAGGAAGAGTCATAAGTCCAGGTCGCTGAGCATTCGTGAGGTCACCCCCAGCAGCCGCAAACATGTTTGCATGAACATTCGACATTTTTTTCCATCGACCGAGTTCATGGAGATCGGATTCGGTCGCTCGATAGGGTTGATGTGTATACCGAATCCTGTATTCTCACTCAGAGCTGGAGAATATGTGTGGAAAGGTGGTTTGTCTTTGAGTTGGCCGATTTTTTGCGGCGGTCAGGCCTGTAGGCTGCAAGCCCTGTCAGCTGTTCGGAGTACTCCGCAATCACAACCGCATTTATACTAGTATTTAGCAAAGATGTTCGTTCTCGTGGAGTGATGATCTCGGCTTTTACCAAACATTTCTTTATTTTGTGGAAATATTATAAATGCGAAAGCTCCAAAAAAAATATAAAAAAAAAGTTAAAAAAAGTATAAATAAATATAAATAAATAAAAAGGAATAGACAGCTTTCAGTTTATAAAAAGTACCATGGATCCAAGTCGTACGATTAAAGGCAAGATAAAAATATATAAATGTCAAAAAAATATATAAGCCAATGGCCCCAAAATTCTATCCAAAAAGTATTCAGCAAGATCCAGTCCTCGACCCGATGCCTCAAAAACCAAAACCCAAACGCCCCCACCCCCCACCACCGTTCCGATAACCCATACATAGATACACCGATGGCCGTAAAATGTGTATGTACCCGCCTAGAAGCTCACACAACCCCACCCTCCCAAGAAAATAAAAAGAAGGAAAACTCCACGCTAAAAGTGCAAAGGTACTAGATAAAACGTCATAGAAATGCAACAGAAAAGCCTCTCCAGCCGCTGTCAAGAAGTATATCCAAACGAAAAGGGAAATTTCATGTCGCTGATCATCGAAGATAGACCAAATTTTAGCTCGACTTAGCCTCCCAAAAGTCACATATAGGACATACTCATTGTCAAAGCTGCTTCTCAAAATCCGAATTGCTGTAGCCTCAATCTCTAATCTTGATCACGAGCAGTTCGCGAAAAAGAAATATGCCGACGATGACTTGCAGGGTTAGCAGATGACGATGAAGGGTCTCCTGAATCGGCCGCAGCTGTTGTATGAGGATGGTTTTCATTATCCAGTGTTGGTATTGCAACAGAGGGCGCACGCAGAGGGGCAGGGGCAGGGGCGGAGGGAGAGGCAGAACTAGGCTTAGGAACATCATCATTAGAAGGTGAAGACGAAGCAGACGCCGGTTCTTGTTCTTGCACGACTTGAAATATCGAATCCTCCTCTTCTCTCAGCACGGGCACTTCGGGCGCCAAAAAGGTTCGCCGCCCGAGCCCATCGCCCCCGTCGTGTGCATGACTTGAAGCGTCCGACCGGTATCCCTGTGCTGAAAATGTTGAATTGGGAGAATTGCGATCTGTCGGAACGGACGATGATAATGTCCTGTCAATTGTAAATGTAGCAGTGGGTTTACCACGATCGTTCGAATCTTGAGGCTGGGGTGTGTCCGTCATCATTCTGGGTCGAGGCGAGGTACCATCTGTGGTGGATGACCTGCTGAGTGGTTCGTTTCCTCTCTCACTAGCCAAATCTCCAACCTGCGGTGATGCATCTGCGGTAGATCGTGCCCATGTCCTTGATGATCGCGATTGTGCTGGGATTATCATGACCGGGAGGTCAGAGCTGTTTCGTGGCATATTGCGATGGTCGTCGTTTGTTAGGTCTTGTGCTCCAACGTCGGATGTATCAGGTGACTGGCCCCGGGGACCCCTTGTTGGTGCAGGAATAACGGTTACATGTAAAGGTGCTTCAGGATCTTCTTGTTCGCGCGAGAATTTACCTGTGTCCCAAGGGCGATAGGTAAGGATTGTGTCCAGCTTGGACTTCAAATTCCACCTTTTGTCATTCGCACCACAATCGTTCGAGGTCCCATCTATACGAGAACCTGGTTGCGAAGTACGTGGCACTTTCGCCTGTGCGGTTGCTACCTGGGTGGGCGGGGAGGTGCGTCGTTTCTTGAACGGGTTATTTAACACTATCCACCCCAGCCCCGAGTTCACTATTGGAATTGGAGGAGAAGTATTGTATAGATCTCTATTAATGATTGGTGGGTTAGCGGGGTTCACAAACTCCTTTGAATTTTCTTCATCTGGAAGATGATTCAGTCCTGCAGAGTTGAAGCTGCCCACGGAATGGTAGCGGACCCGATACACTGTGCTTGCAGCACTGACGGTATCTGTTCGACTGACAGGGGTTGTTGTATTTGGGGGAGGTGTGGGATTGGCATCGTCACTAGCACCTGCGGAAAGCCTGTTTGATGCTGTGGTTGTCGTCGTCCTTGTCTGCCTGGTCCTTCTTTGGGTTTGAGGTAAGCGGTTCTGGAATGTGACTCGCGTCCTCAGCGGTCGGTGGGTTAAGCCAATGACGCCCCCCCAGCCTGAGCCGGATCCTGGACCGCCTCCGTCATCATATTTTTCGTTTTGTGGACCAGGCCAATCAACTTCTTGCGATGGAGTAACCTCAAGCATTTCGTCGCCATCAAAGATCTCTCGTCCTAGAATCCCGTCTTTCCTTTCGTCTCTTTCCAGCGCCTCTATTCGTTCGACCCACTCCCACACCACCACACTCGCTGCTGCCGCTCCAACCCAGCGAATATATTCGCCCCAGCCAGCAACGTTAGGTTTCGAAAGATCCAACACAAAAAAAACAATAGGTATAACAACTGAAACGAGGGATAATAGCGCCACCAGACAAATATTGCGCATCTTAGGATGGAAGAAGGCGAAGCGGTGTTTCGAGAGACCATAAAAAATGACCCAGGCGGCATATAATAAACTCAGAGATAAATCAAACAAATAGTTGAGAGCAGGTATTGCTTCAACAATGTTCCTCGGTCGACTTGGATCAGGTGTCCGGTGGATGAAGCTGTTGAGAATGCTGAATATTACGTCCAGCACAATTAGTGCAAAGCCGGTCCATTTAATGATGACTTTCTCCTTATGACGTGGAAACAAGCGAATCAAAGTCTGGACCTGAGCCAGCCAGAGAAAAGTGCTCGAAATAACACGGACGATTCGAATCTCAACACCACCAATAACTTCAGTCGTTAGTGCGCTCGAGTCCATGTATCCACGGTCATATTGGTGTTTGGCAACGCGGAACGAGTCTGCCGTCGCAATACTGAGGGAGATTGCAGTGGTGAGGGCAGCGACTTTCTGTAGCCACGGGCGGCCACCGACTCCAATTACGGAGGAGCTTCCATACGAGCCACTTAACCGCCCGCGCCGGCCTAGGAAGCTACCACCGCCACGACCACCGATGAAGAATGTACGCGGGGTTATGAATAGGATGATGACAAGGAGGTAACTGATAACTGTGGCAGTAGCGATGGCGTACATCTGCGGAGATGTCGAGGCGTAGAAAGGTTCATCTATGTCGGCAATTGAGGTTGGATTGCGAAAGTTGACGGTAGGAGCACTTGTGCATGCTGGCTTGAAGACTGCATTTTCCGTTAATGTAATAATGTACGTGTCATTAATTATGATGGTCCCTATAAAAATACATGGAAAATTCACGAGGATTAGTACAAAAAAGTATGAAAAAAAGAACATCATGCTGGTAAGCAGGGAAGATCAATAAACTCCCATTTTACGTACCTCCTTTGCCCAGGGTCGCAGCAGGGCAAACCGGGTGAGAGCGGTCGGACTCATTGCGAGCCAACAGCCACCCTACGAAACTCATAGCGCCCAATGTCCGCAATCTGCGGCGTTGTGCTCCAGTGCCATCCACACATCCGGTAAGGGTTTCTTTGGTGCAAAAAGCAGATCAGGCAAGGCTGGTGGCAAGCGGGTAGTAGATAGGTATCCCGCGGGTTGTTCCGCTTCAATCCCTCCTAGCACACCGGTATATCCCCGATTTCCTGTCTTCAACAAGTATTTGATATCTCAATGAGGGCGGAAAATAATCGATCAGTTTCGGCCTCGATTCTAATGCCGTTTGGGGTGGATTTCGGATGGTGTTTAAATTGACGATCAGCCGCCCACGTCTTGTTTGTTCTGTGTGCCCCTAGGTTTATCCGGGGGAGCACAGATGTGACTGGGGGGCTCTAACCGCCAGAAGGGGTAAAGAAACACCAAGCGATACGTCCACGGCCTCTAGAAATGAGCGTCTTAGGTAGTGAAACTATCGCGGTTGGTCGAAACGAAACACAATCTAGTCAGGCCACACATATTTCTTGGCGGTGTACGGCTTTTGACAAGTAAACAAAATAACACACGAGGGGAAAGAGGTGAATTTTTCGACGATGTCTGTGGGTCGTGGCAGGTGTGTAATGTCTCTTCTATCCCTTTCCTATCCACAGCACACACACTCTCTCTCTCTTTCTATCTGTGTGTATGTCTCAAGGGCTCTTTTGGTGGCCAGAAAGAGGGGATGTTGAGCGAGATTATAGATAGCAGTTAGACGCGAGAGAGAGAAAGTTGAAGTCTTGGTTGAATCGGCTTTGCGCTTAGTCAGACTTGGCACATTTCGTCAAGAATCGCTAAATTAGGTATAGACCACAACTTGAATCGTCATTTCAGCCAATAGAATCGCTGGAAAATTTGCTTAGTCGGCAAGGCCCCGCAGTGTAAGTGATAAGGTTAAGCTATGGAAAGCTTATAATGCCAAGATATGTATGTATGACCCATTTGAGGTTCCGGAGTAAACAACATTCAACGTCTGGGGCAGTGCTCAGTACTCCATAGAGGAGAATGAATAGTATTGTTGAATATCGTTGTGGCCCAGTCCTTACGTATAGCAAAAGGAATTGTTGTATTACTGTCGCTTTTCCATAGCCTCTCATTCCCGGAATACGCAAATGGCTGTAAAAGCTTACTAGTACTACTAGTAGCCTTCACCTCCTGCCAGAACGGGGCTGAAATGCCATTTTCTATGGAAGCATTCAAATAGCAACTTGAAGTGCAGCAGGAAGCAGGAGGCAGAAGGCAGAAGGCGATTAATTTAGTGTAAAGGGTGAACCTATGAATGTAAAGAAAAATAACGAATGCCACACAGACACACATAATAACAAAATATTATGGCTCCAATTCTCGGGCACGAGAAAGTCAAGCGGAAATTACGGGAATTGTGGGAGCGACAGGCCTAATGGGACATAGGCTCCCCATCTCTACTTCGTACTGGGTTTCCCGTTTATGCCATCATTTTTCTATATTCCAAAAGCCCCGTTCGTTCTCTCAAAACTTGAAGTCATGCCGCTGAATACGTCAAATGAATTATGTAAAGGCATTGTGCAAGCCATAAATAGGAAGGGGAAGATTGGTGTATCTTTTTGTTACCAAGCTGTATGTACAACTTTGTAGTAGCTGAAAATCCTTTCCACGGCTTAAATATATACATAAGATAAAACGAGGGGAATCGAAACAAATGAGAAAAACAAACAAGGCAGGCAAAGTACGAAACAAATCAGAGCTGAAATTGAAAAAAAAGTCCCTTTTTCAGAGTGTATTTCTGTCGAACGTCATCTCAAGCGACCTGTCGATATGCCGCATGGTTGTCCTTCTTTTCCGTAAATCCAGCAATAATTCGCGACAAAAAATTCTGGCATTGTGAAGCTTTATTAAAATGATCCCTATGTGGAGTGAAAGCTTGGTGCATTCCTCACTGGCGGATTTCCTGGCACAGAAGTCTCCAAGCCAGTCTTGCCGCCAGGTTGCTCAGTACTTGTGATAAATAACTAACTATTTAACTGGTTGATGCAAGGTCATTATAACAGCCCTTCGGGTATTTACTACCTTAGCTAGCTGCCTCCTGGTGATGGCAAGCCTGAAACTTAGCCCAACCCAACGTCTCCCTCTTTTCTCTTTTTTGCACATTCAGAATACTTCTCTCACCAATTCTGTGGCAAGGTTTTTTTCAACACTCTTTCTTTCCTCTCAAAACCGTGATCGACTCGTCACTGAACATGGACTGGGACCATCTGGCCGAGGAGTGGTCCCAGAAGTTATTTGCAAGTTGGATCACACTACTGAAACCCACCGTATCACTGAAACTTGCGGGTCAGCACCGCCCTGGCTATCGAGTAATCAAAGCTTCAAGTTTCACCACTGGCGCTTTTAACATATGCTGTATCGTCACATTTGAAGATGAGTTCCGTGTGGTTGTTCGATTCAAGTTCCCTATTCTAGGTCGAAGCCGGTTTCGCACAGAAAAGACTTGGGACGAGGTTTCAGTGATGAAATTTCTCTCAAGATGAACTCGAGTTCCTGTTCCTATCGTTCTTGGTGCAGGTTGCTGGGGGTGCGGCCCTTATGTTATCACAATCTTTATTGAGGGTATCTTACTGTCCAAACAGCTAAGGGACACTTCGGTGGACTTAGGTGACTTGGAAAAAGCCTATCGGGGCATGGCTGATGTCATGCTGAAGCTTTCGAAACCCATCTTCTCAAGCATTGGAGCTCTGGAATGCGAATTAGGGATATGGCAAGTGACCAAGAGACCAATGATTCTCAGTATGAATGAACTTGTGCGTGTTGGAAATCTTCCCCCCGGCTATATTTACAAGGAAGATTTTTCCAACAGCTGCTCAATATTTTGAGGAACTTGCTACTCAGCAGCTGCTTCATTTGCAATATCAGCACAATGATGTCGTGAAAGACGAAGATGACGCTCGAAAGAAATACATAGCACGCTGTCTTTTTCGAAAAATAGCACGGGATATGCAAATGGAACCAGGTCCCTTCCACCTCTGGTGTGATGACTTTTGCCCATCAAATGTACTCGTCTCTGAGTCTGATCTTACTATCAGTGGCGTTATTGACTGGAAATTTACTTATGCTGCGCCCATCGAGTTTACCTGCACTACGTCATGGTGGCTGCTATTGGAAAGACCAGAAGCCTGGGAGTCAGACCTAAATGACTTTTTGATCAGATACACACCAAGGCTTCAAATTTTCCTCAAGATCATTCGAGATTGTGAGGACAGGCAGGTGCGGAATGAGAATTTGACGGATTCACAGCGCCTATCAGATCGGATGGCACACTCTCTGGACAGTGGGCTCTTTTGATTCTGTCTTGCTGTAAGGAGGAATTTCATGTTTGATGAGATTTATTGGACATTTGTTGATGAGAAGCACTTTGGTAGTATGAGCTCTCTAGATGACAGACTCTCTCTTCTCTCCCAGGATGAGCTCAATGGACTGGATGGGTTTGTTCAGAAGAAGATGCAGCAAGTTGTAGAAGAGCGATTGAACGAACATTTGAGCTTGGATGAACTTGTTGCCCTTTAACTCGGGTGGAGCACAGAAAAGAGTTGGGAGGAGAGATCTATCTCGAGGTCATCGCTAATTAGAAGTAAACTCTAAACATGTTTGCAATTACAATATAACTATGGAGTAGTGGAGTTACATGGATAAGCAAGTGTATACCGGAGTAAACGGAATGTTCTAGAAACCTCTCAAAGTCCATTTTCAAGTGGACTACCAACTCTAAGCCGACCATTTTCACGCAGCGAGTGTTCCTTCTATGCCCCCAGGTTCGGTTCGTATGATTCTCTAGTAACTTGAAGTTCAAAAGCTGGACTAAAAAGTCAAAAGCATGCAAATTTCAACCTTGCTCGGATCCCAGAGACGCCCCGCAACGTACCCGCCCACCCCCCCCAACCTTATCAAAATTACCAGGTAGATTTTCATAGCTAACTAGTTAGTCACGATTATGAGTTCATGTTCTCTACAGAGTACATTATTAACATAGTATTTAGTAGAATTAAAATTTTCTGATATAAAGAACTTGTAATATGATATTTGATGCAGGTAGAAACATTTGTCGCTATAAAGTCCGCCGTACCGGTGTTAAAGTTAAATTCTAATACATACAGAGACAAAAAGGGGTTCAAAGGAACAATGATCTGGAAATAAACAAACAAATATAAATGAGGATTAAGAAAAAGGGAAGAAGAAATAAGGGTATCCAATTACGCTCAATAAAAAATCCAGTTCGCGTTTTTCGTCCGATCATAAGGGGTGGGTGCTGTAGTAGATAGTAGTAATTTAAATGGCACAAATATATAGGAAATTTAGTGTATGTGTCGGACGATACTTCGTGGTATGAAAGCCTCAGGCGAAATGGAACAAACGACAGAGGATAAGTTGGTCGTTATATTACCATTTTTTGTGTTTCCATATGATTGGCGGGCATCGGGGGCCTTGGAGACTAAAATAAAATAAAATAAAATAAAATAAAATAAAAAGAACAAAATAGAAAGAGAGCGAAATATCGTTATCTGGGGGTGGTGTAGATTCGGTAAGTGGTTTTCTAAGTATATCGACTTCACACGCTTCACGATGAACGAAGGCGGCGAAGTGCTATACTATCACAGCGGTGGAGGGCTGAAGGACATATGGCTAGGTGCAAGATATGGCGTTGAAACGGTCTGTCGGAGGCCATCTTCTCTAGTTTTGATTTCCTTTTCGTCTTGGATGAGTGTGCAGCATGTACAACATGTCGCTCGAACACAGTCTGACGAAATGCTGCCGGGTATTCCATACGCACGACGAGTACGTGAATGTTGAATTGTTGCCAATAGCCCTGTTTGGATTATTTTATTTTTAGATCTATTGTTTCGGCATGTGGGAGGAATGGAATATTGAATGGCTGGAGGGTCCAAGGGGAAGGTGAGGGGGGAAGATAATGAGGGGTTTGACCGAAAAAGAAAAAGAAAAAGAAAAGAACCCCAAATTTCTTGTCGTTCACAAAGCGGGATGCCTTCTGAGGGAATGTTAGATGAGACTTCGACACCTGGGCAACGACAGGCATAATCCAGGCTACTTGGTATCGGTATATGAGCATGTCTACGTGCTCAACTTGTTTTGTCCCCATGACTTTGGGCAAGGTTTCCAGCCCGCGTCCTGCACGAAAGGCTGCAGCAGCTCGGCGGAGTATGCAGCCTGTTCCGCCTGTCAATTGAAATTATATGACCCATGCCCCTTGCATGTTGGTTATTATGTTATCAGTTAAATATCAAACTTAACAAAAACCAATTCCAATTCCCCATGTCTGTACTCCGTACAGCCTCGTAGCTCGTGTAAAAACGATAAATCTAGAACCACGAATTGACACCAGTCGATTTCGAACGCTCCTTGTTATCTCCTCCCCCCTCTCCCTGCCGTCCTTCTTCCCCCACCGCCTCTATGACGATTAATCTATCTCCTTTTTACTTAGGCTCTGGGCTGGTTTGCGGGGTTGGAATGGTCTAGGCATGGAAGGCTTGGTGGAGTGGTTCTAGAACCAGAGTTGGGAAAAGTTGGCAGCATCCTAGCAGCATTGGAAAAAAGACATGGAAAATGAAATAAACAACCAAGCTGTTTTAAGAGGAAGAGAAACGTTGACGGCCCAAACGGCAAGACTTCAAGTTCTCCTACGCAGTAGTTGATATAGGATGAGTCTGGGCTCAAGTCAAGCATACAAGCATGCCAGCATACAATTCCCCAGCGATGACGTTTTCCATAAAGGTTAAATGAGTAGTAGAACGCAGAGAAGAGCCATTTTGTCCCAATGACAAAGGAAGGGGATGCCAAACTTTTGCCGAACTCATAAATGAATGTTTCCTAACATTCAAGCACTTCCAGGTGCTGGCAGAAAGCGTGAAAGTGCTGTTTCGTTGAAGATTATCAAGTATGTACGCAGTATGAATGTGTGTATGTACTACGTATGGAAAGACAGAGTACGGAGTACTCCGTACTGAGTACATACATAATCCGTGCTTGGTAAGATATCAATCAATATGTAATGTATTTTGCATCCTGCTTTCAGAGCTGTAAAATACGGTACAAGAAACATACTGCCTTACGTAATCTATAGAGGCAGGCGGGGTCAAACCTGCGTTGGCGGGTGTTCATTGGCCATTGGAGAGTACGTATGTTTGGTATGCCGTATTCCCCAGGTATTCTCAACAGGATCGGCCTGGGCCAGACTCGGTCTGGGCCAAGCGACCAAACACGCGTCATATACGGAGTATTGTCACTCCACTCGAAGGAGGCTGTCAGAGTAGTTAAATTACGACTTACCTGTACGAGGTATTTACACATTAGTTACCACGACAACTTGCCCGATGCGGCATCTCCAAACCTAACCTCCATCCTTAAGTATCGAACTACGGACTACGGACTACCAACTTTCCTTTTCTTCCTTCATCCATGAACCCCGTCGTCATCTTCAACCCTTTTCACAGTATCGACAATCAGGAAGCTAGCAGCATCGCCTAACCTCGTTTTCTTGTTCTCTTCGTTTGCTGTTTTGTTGAAAGCGCGCCCCCCAAAAAAACCCCCTAGTGGCCCCCACCTAAATACTCAACTTGCGTTTCCCCTGCGCTCCAGCCTCCAGGCCAATCCCTGCTCCCTAACGCTGCACGCCGTTGGCTCCTTTTGCTGCTGCTTGCAAACCCACGGTCAAGTCCTCCAGCCAAATTCCGTCCAGACCTCTAGTCATCTTTCACCCGCTAGATTCCTCCCATTACTTAGCGCTCTCGCCCCTTTGAACAGAACGCTGCTATCGCTGGCAGCCCTAGCACTGGTTGCCGTCTTGAATAGCGACCTGGTCTGGTCCTCTCTCCTTTATCTGGAGTAGTCTCCAATCTGAATCCACCCCCCCCCATTTTCGTGTTCGTTCAGGTTTTTGGGCATTTTCGACGTGGGCCGTCCCCATTGGTCTTGACCCACCAAATCAGTTCTCCTGTGCGACAGTTGTTCAAACGAGGTATTTTTCTCGCCTGTTGACATTATTTAAGTCCATAGGGCTCGAAGGTAGCCACGACGCTTGAGAAAAACGGTGTCAAAACGGGAGTGCCGAGAAGTAACCGGAAAAAGAAAACCAAGGAAAACAAACACTAGACGAAGTCGACTAAAAACCGCCTCCGAGCGCCAGGAACGCGGTGCATTCGCGGATGCCAAAGGTGAAGGGGAAATAAATTATGAAAAAAAGAAGTTATGAAACAGATGATAGGAAGGGGAGAGTTGATTTAACAAAAGCAAAGGAAGACGA
>LGUA01000433.1:0-17587 GCA_001660665.1 Emergomyces africanus
AAAAGAGGAAAGGAGTGTGGGTGTAACTGTATAGGGAAAAAGTCTGAAATATAACATAACCAGTTGGCCTTCTGTGCCGAAACGCCAGTACCCAATAACTCCTGTGATCATGTACAGCTTATATAAGTGTAACCAACTTGAAAAAAACGCTCCTATAGAATGGAAAGGGTTGGATTGGCCAACGGGTGAACGGAAACGATGGTCTGGCGAAGAGCTGGAGCGCATTCATTTCAGGATAACAATCAGGATCACGAGGACGATGATTAGCCCAATAATGGTCATCAAGCTACGGCTCTCGCCTGCGCTGCGTCGGAATTTGCCTAGCCTTTTCTTTGCATTTTCTAATCTGCTCGCATGGCGGTCTACGTGGCCATCCACTTCATCTAGTAGGGCTATATGTCCCTCCAATTCGTCTCCAATTTGAATACTGAGCTCGTGTTGCCGCCCAATAGACTCTCCTAGGCGATCGAGTTGATCGTCCTGCTCTTGCATGATCAGGGAGTGATGCGCGTGGATGTCGGGATTGGAAAGAGTAGAGTGATTCAAGGTTGGCGGAGAAGGGGTGTCGCGATAAGGATGAAGAAGAGCTTTCCGGTTGGGATCCTCTTCCTCGGCAGTCGCGGTCAGAGTGTCAGTGAACCGGACGGATTTGGAAATTGGATGCTGAGGAGTAGGGTGCTTTAGGGTGGTTGACATGCTACTCGCACGAGCAAAATCATCGGCCAAGGAGGAGTCATTGGGGGTTTTCAGTGTAGAACCCGAGGACGAGTTGTTGGTGCCGTAGAATTGTGAGGTGAGGCCATCTAATTGCTGTTTGAGACTGATTTTTTGGTCTCTCAGGTCTGTGGTTGTTCTGCATGCAGATAGGGTTAGTAAACCACTCCCAAAACATGTATTTGCAGTTATTTGCCGGAACGAGAAGGGATTAATTGTCTTACGGGTCATCATTCTCCCCAAGACGAGCAATTTGTGTATCAAGAGACTCAATTCCGTCCCGCAAAGATTCTAGCGACCGTGATATTTCACCATCCTGCGAATTAGGTTCGAGTTTAAGGGATATTGCCCGTTGCCGTTCCAGAAGAGATAACTTTATATGATCGGCGAGTAGAAAGAGTTGCGATGGATTGCTCATGGTTGCGATTCTTCCCAAGCAGAGGGAGTTGCGACGAGCTGGCGCCTAGATGCGGTGCAACCAACACAGCGTTTAGTAGTTGTAGTATGTATTGTAGGTTAAAAGAAGTGCGCAACGCCTTTGCTGGAGACCTTCGAATCAAACAGCTACAACCGAAGGATTAAGGGCAAGATGATGATGTGGATAAAAGAGGGATGACATATTTTTAGAATGAAGCCTGGAAAACAGATGTTTCAACCAACCTAAAACTGCTGCGGGAAAGCGCTTGAGGCGGTAATGGCGCAGTAATTTTTATTTCACTGTGGCTGTGTCATCAAATACGCAGTACGGACGGGCCTGTAATCTAAACAAATCACGTGGACACAATTCTGCACCCACAACCTTCCTCTGACCTCAACATCAACCGCATCTATGTACATAGTAGTACTAGATAGAAGCAAAGGCTGGATTTAATCCGCTATAGGAATTTACATAACCCTTATCACTTTCCTTAAAATAAAATAAAAATATCGTTTTATATAACTAGTAAAAATGAAATAAAACAGCCCGGATCAAGCAGGCATTGCAATTTGGAACAATCATAACCCCCTCCCCCCCGGGGCCCCGCTTCACGCTCATCAGATCAGCTCAAGTGGCTATATCATTTCTATACTCCTCTTTCCCTGAAAACTGTTCGCAATGTTTCAGAAAATTTGACTACATACTCTGGATTCAACATTGTATAATGCGCCCCCTGTACATCGTGGAACCTCACATCCTCTCTCACGAACTCCTTCCACGCTGCCAATCGCGTCTCGACCCAATCCTGTCTGTTCTTAGCAACGTGGCTTAATGGGTCCGCCACGAACACATCCATGCACTTGATGCTCCCCGAGGATCGTAGTTGACTGCCATGTTTTGCGTGTTGAACGCCAGACCTACCCACATTAGATAATATTCTTCAGTGAGTCCCAGCTCATTCCACCTGGCCTGATCGCTGTGTTTCTGCAGATAACGGATAGCGTCCAGGCGACCGGTTTTCGCGTTCAAACGCGTAGAGGACGGGCTTATGAGTGTAGGCGGTTGCCTCGTCCATCAAGCCGACGAAGTAGAAGAGGTGGATAACGCACTCGTCCCATAAGAGTTCGCGCATGCGGGACTTTATATGCGGTGGGAGGTTCCAGCTGCCGCAGTACCGCACCTCATCCCCATCGCGCTCAAGTAGTTTGGTTACTTCAAACGCCACCATGCCACCAAACGAGTAACCGGCTATGGCATAAGGACCTTGTGGTTGACGTTTCTTGATGGCAGAACGGTATGTTTCGAAGACTTCTTGTAGTGATGTAAATGGCGTCTCGCCTTCTGCAACGTTGAACCCTCTTGCGCGGAAGGCGTAGACGGGACGGTCGGTTATGTTATGAGCCAGGTTGACGAAAACGAGGACTTCGCTGACGCCAGGATGAACAAACCATAGAGGCGTCTTGTTCCCGAAGGGCTGGAGAGTCATAACGGGGTCATATTCATGTTTTCCTGACTTGTGGCAGTGGTGGCACGCTTTGTGAGGCCCTTCACTGTTGGATGATTCAGGAGGTCAGTCAGATGAATGGGGTTTACGAGCTGGAACTCCTTGTTGATACGCTGCATGATCGCCACAAGGTCCATCGATGTCGCTCCTGTTGCGAGAACCGAGTCGTTGACTCCAAAATCGTCCCTATCTGGCACTTCGAGTTGTTCTCGGATGATCTCGAGGATGGCGGCCTCACCAGAAGATTCTACCTCACCACGGGTCTTTTGACGATATCTCCTGACCGCCTCGTCGTTGAGGGCCTCCTGGACCGCGAAGTTGCCTTCCTCCAAGGCAGCTTTCAGCTTCACTCGAGAGAGTTTCCCAAGTGTTAACTTGGGCATATCTTGGGGTTGTAGTGGTACTACCCGTGGACGGGACCGAGTGTGCATACTTGCAACTCGAACGATGGTGCCTTGCGTTTCGAAACGAGCCTCATCGTCCGCCTCGTCATATGACGGTAGATAGAGTACCGCAACAACTTCAGTATTCATTGTTGCATCACGTGTACCGAAGCAGCAGAAGTAGCTTGCTGTGGTACCAGGGATTTCGGCCTGTTCAAGTGCTGCGTCAAGTTCGTGCGGGAGGTACTTCACCCCGTTAATATTGATCATTTCCTTGGTACGACCATCAAGATGAAGGTAGCCGTTCTTGTCGATGTAACCCAAATCGCCCGTCCTGAACCAGCCATCACTGGTGAACGCTTCTGCCGTCGCTTTGTCATTATTGTAATAACTTTTGAAAATCACGTCACCAGTCAACTCTAGACTACCTCGTTCTCCGCCTTGTACCTCGATCCCAGTACCGTCGAGCGTGGTGATGCGCATGCAGCTGCCTGGCATGCATTTGCCGAGCGACGCAAACTCTAAATTCTCCACCCAGTCGTAGCTTGGGCACCGACTGTTGAATATGCATCCGGCACATGTCTCAGTCATGCCAAATGATGGCTTGAAGACATCCTCTGCTGCACCATATTTCCGAAGCAGAGATTGAAGGGCAAGACAGACCTCTATAAGGCTTGCTTCTCCCCCTGTGTCTAGATAGAGAGGTTGCAAATTCAAATCTACATCCAAGGTGGATGTCTTGCCCGACTCAAGCTGTCTTCGGAGCTTGGCAAGGAGGAAGTTAGGCGCGAAGGTCCGCGAGACGCGGTGACGGCTAACAAGGTTCAGAAGCTGTGCAGGATTGACTAGCACTTCAGGTGCCGGGACCTGAACTTGGGATACCTTGGACACTATGGCAAATATGTGGCAATGAACGAGGTTCGCTACGTGGTCCATATTAACCCATGAGAGAAACGGACTATGTGGATGTTGCAAATTGGCCACCTGTTCCTTTCCATGAAAAGCTACAAGTAGCTGATGGTGGGTTAGCGGTACCGCTTTTGCGTTGCCACTGCTCCCCGAGGTGAGCATCAGAGCGACCACATCAGAAGGGTAAGGCTGGAAAGATAAAGGCTGGGAAAATTTCATGGGCGATCCGGCTCCGATATCGTCGATAATAAACGTGTCAATGCGGCATTCTCCGCTTTGCTCCTTGAACGGACCCAGCAGAGACCGCCGAGTGAGGCAAACAGGCTGTTTGAGCGTGCTGTGAAGATGCCTCAGATGCTTCTGCCTATCCAGCGGGTTCTGACTCAACATTCCCGGGCTGCTGATGGCGGGTAGCGCACCAGTTAACAAAACAGACCAGTACCAAACGATGGTGTCTAATGTATTATCGAAGTGGATGAGGACAACGGTTCCAGGCTTGGAGAAGCCTTGTTGATGCAACCAATTTGCATTCGATTCCGCTTGCTGAAGCAGCTCATTGTAGGAGAGATGATGGGCTGCGGAGGGCTCACTGATGTTGGACTGATATGCTATGATGCCCTCAGTTGTCTCTCTGGCTGCATGCCGCAAGGCGTCAATAATGTTGTCGAAGCCGTATTGATGCTGTGGAATCACTGCAATTGGACCGGCATCGTTGGCGCTAGATTTAGACGACTCATCCACTATGCTATCACCTAATTTGGCTTGCGCTGACATTTGCACGATTGAGGGAGCCATTTTAATGCACTGAGAATGGAATTTGGATGATGAAAACTGTTAACTTGTTTGTTACAGAGCACTTATATATAAGGTGAGAAGGAGGGATAGGGTGTCAATCGGCCCTTTCAATCGGTCCTTTTCAGGATAGGGGGTTGCAGATAATTGTCTGCTGATAACAGTTCTCTCCGGAAGCCCTACTTAAGGGGACACATCCAACGGAGTTCGTCATGTCGCACTAAGCAATGGCACTACTCTCCCCCAGGGGATCAAGAACCATAGCATTGCCTCATATCAACATGCTAGGGGTCAATCACTTTTGCGATAATTTACCCTTTAAGGATATTGTTAAGATGCTAATACATCACAATATTACACTCATTCCAGCTTTGACAAACCTTCCTATACGAGAGCCGAGATGCGATTTATCTCCCTCAAGGTGGACTGCGGGATGAAAAGCAGCTGGAACTACCTTGTGTGAGGTCCGAGTAGCTCTCACTTTATGGATATCAAGAGAGGTCATAGATCAGCAGTTTCGCTTGCCTTTTTCGGGGAAAAGAATAGAAAGAAAAGAGGGAATCAACGATATGGGAACAGTTTGAAAGTTAATTCTAGAATCCTTAACATGCTGGCTTGGAATCTGGGAAAGTCTAATCACCGAGTAATTATGTCCCTCAGGACTGCGATACCCTAGAAAGGAAAACACACCAACCAATTGCCGGTTATGGACATTGTCTGCGGGATCACAAAACCGGATTATTTCTCTCTTTTGAGGCAGCATCACCTCTCGTTGCCGTTTTTATTCATCACGAAAGGAGATGACTGCCAAACGACTTCAGGAATCTCTACCTTTGAAGAATGGAGTTGTATATATAGGTAATATTGCACCACTTCGCCGCTCTGGATTTATTTTACATTGCCGTCGCGCTTCATCGTCGTAAAACCCGATCTTTTGAGCCGCTAGCACTGCAGATTTATCGAATTATTCAAACTTCGTTAGCAGTATTCATTTCCTCCGTATTCTCATTGAGCGTACTTATGGCTGTGCAAACCGTTCATCTGCACCCTGAGGCGGCCTCTGGGCCCCAAAATGCGGTACATGCCGCAGCCGCACAATTTTGGGAGCATTATCTTCGCTCCATCATGGTACCATTATTCAAATCGGTAGGCGCATATACGCTAACCGAGCAACAGTCGCATCTCAAGTTTATGGACGAGCACATTGCAACGAATCTCGGGCCTCTACCAACTGATCCTCATGCTTCATATATCGTGCCCGCTGCGGTAGTTGGTTCCCCTTTTGACCCTAGTATCAACCTAACGTCTACCGGTAATGGGAAAGTTCGCTTCGATTATACTATCGTTGAACCCGTTGAACGCCCGGAAGGGGACCCTTTCTCTGAGAATTTGGCTAGAGAGTTGTTACATCGATTAGCTGCTGTCGTTGGCGCAGATACGAGTTGGATGGATAGTCTCATGTCGGCACTCTATTTATCGACGTCCGAAACCGATACTCTCCTAACAAAAATGCCGACTCAACTTCTTTGTCCTCCCGCTTCGGTTGGGCTAGATTTTGATGGGCCCAAAAGGACGCTTAAGGCCTACATTCCAGGGATGCGTAAGGCTCTTGCCACCGGACGGTCACCAACTGAGCTTCTTTTGGCGGCTGTCCGAGTTAGAGGTTCTCCGGAGGCGGTGGCCGTCGACCTAACGTCGCTATTCTCGGAGCGTGTACAGCAATGGGAACCCGGCGCCAGTGAGTGAAATACGTTTCTCAACAACACGGATTGTTTTATGGGCCTTTTTCAGCTGATCCAGTCGACAGTTCGGAGCCTTCTTCCCCTAGAATCTCTACCAGGAATGATATCCCTTGTCGCTGGTGCGTCGAGCGTTTTTCGTTCTTAACTTGGCCAATCAGATCAAACAAAATTGCGGCTGGGGCCTATGTTTACCTGACGCCCATGTCTACTAGGTAAACCTTACCCGGAAACGTTTCCTTTCACCAAAATATCGATGTCCATTAAAGACTCAAATGAAACCACCATCGTTCTCGAAGAATCTCTATTGAAAGAAGCGCTTCAATACGGATTGCCAGCGGGGAATGCAGAATTAATTCAGGTTTGTCATCGGCCGATTCGGAGAGACGATATTACTTTCCTATGCTAAAGGGTTGGGAGCATTTAGTGGTTTAGAGGACTGCAGAAAACAGTTCACTGTCTTCGTGAATCTAATGACTGGGCTTGTTGCGTCGGAAATGGTAGTCAGGAACTCATCCATAGGGGATTCCAGGTCTTCACTGATCTAGGCGACCCTGTCCTCCTTGAAACGCATGTACCACTATTTCTCAAGACCGTGGTTGGCAGCGAAAGACGCTAATATGAGATTAATAGACCAGCGTATTGTAGTGGAGAAGAGTGCGCACCAAACAAAGCAAAAAGATGGAAAAAGGGGGCTTTTGGGTCCAAAAAAGAGCGGATATATGAGATAGTTTCAGGGTGATACGAGCTATCCTTCTCTTCGGAGACATGGGGGGTGGCACGGTGATATAAGAGTAGAGGGTAGTGCAGGTGCGAAAAGAAGAGTTGGCGGAGTTTAGTGTGTGTGTGTTCTTGCTGCTAGTAATGTTTGTTCTGTCTGATTATCAATTGAAGCTTTTCTAGTATGATCTGATCCATGGTTCTCTCCCTTTTTCTGAGGCACTCGTTATCTTATCCCTCTTTGGTTTGATCCCCTCTGGCTGCATGGCAGCATCTTTTCTCGTTTCAGTATCCGTAGGTTCAGGTTGCTTTGTTTCTGATTGTGAAAAACTACCGTCCTTTTACTAAGTATGGTACTAGAGGAGTTATAGGGTTCCTTAAGGCGGATGGGCACCATTTGGTGGAAGTTATCTCCGACAGCGATGGGCTGGATCCTTCTGAACTCGAGAGGATTCTCCTTGACTGGCCTGAGAAGCAACAACGCCCGAAAATTCTTTACACAGTTCCAACGGGATCGAACCCAACCGGAAGATCTTGCACTGAGTCACGGAAAAAGGAAATGCGAGTATAAAAACGATCGGCGATCGCTGTACCTTTGCTGACTATGTATATTTTTGATGAATACAGTTTGCGGCTCGCAAAACGCTTCAACGTCATGATTTTCGAAGACGACGCTTACTATTTTATAAATTTCGAGGAGGTACCATCGAAGAGAGCGCGTAGTTACTTGGCTCTTGAAAATGAAATCAATGGAGAAACGGGGCGAGTCATCCGCTTTGACTCCTTGAGCAAAATTATCAGTTCAGGCATGCGGTTGGGATTTCTCACGGGGCCAACACCCGCCGTTCAAAAGGTCATAAAAATCACGGAAAAACATAAAGTACATCGAAAATCCTGTGTTTCCTGCATTCTAGTGTCTTTATGCTGACGCTTTTGGATAGCCTTCAGCCTGCGTCAACCACTCAGTTCTTGGCTTTATCACTTTTTCGACACTGGGGTTATCCCGGATTCCTCAGCCATTGCGCAGAAGCCGCCAACACCTACAGACAAAAAAGGGACTTTTTCGAAGCAGCAGCGGAGCGGCATCTCAAAGGGAAAGCAACGTGGGATACCCCAACTGCTGGCATGTTTTTCTGGCTAACCCTTCTGCTGCCTCCGGATACAGACAGTTTCGATTTGCTGAGTACCAAAAGTACGGAGAATGGAATTCTCGCTATTCCCAGCGTTGTCTTTATGCCCAGCGCTCGCAAATCATACCAACTCCGTGCAAGTTATAGTCTTATCACGGAGGTAGATATGGATGAGGCGTGCCGGAGTGTTGCAAAGCTCGTGGATGACGCCTGGACCAAACAGAGCTTCTAGCCGAGAGCGGAATTTTTATATAAAACCTTGCTTGGATTTAATACGCACTTTTGTTCATTCCTTTGTACCCCAACATGATTGTTTTCCAGCCTAGTTGTGATAAATTGCAGATTTATTCTCGAAATCCAAAGCGTTAGTAAAAATTGAGTTCAAGTTGGTTTAATGATCAGTAATTAGGGTTTTCATGCTCACATGACTACCCGGATAAATATTTATCCAATTCTTGGCGCGCTTCATCACATGATCGCGGCCCCGGCCCCGGCTCCGGCTCCTGCTCCTACATCAGCTTGGCCTTGGATATAAAGTTAGACCCCAAACACCAAACGGCTGTCCAAATGAGCGTTTGTCCAATACCATTTTCCGTTCTCTCACCTCACTGTATCCTTTATGTGCTCCTCTGATCTTGTACTTTTACCTTCTCCATTTTTGTATCCCTGACCACTCCGCACCGCCTACACTTACTCTAGTACTACAACTAGTACTAGTAGTACTCAAGCCCCGCAACGTTTACCCCTCGGAATATCATTCGCCGCATCCTTCGCAGAACGTGGAGTTTCGTCGTCGAAGTCGTTGGTCAACAAATATAGGATAACATATTCCCGAATTCCAGGTTTTCGATCGCCTTCCAGGTTGCCCGAGTTGATTGAACTTGGAATGGTTATGGTGGAAGTCTGAACAATGGAGGATGAATCGCTTGAACCTGATTCCTTCGTGGACCTTCGGGCCCTCGAATACGTTTCCACCTATGATGGGCATCTTATGTGCCCGATCTGCCACTGCCCCTTTATCCGACCCCTTCGATTGAAATGCGATCATATATTTTGCCAGAAATGCCTTAATTCCTGCATCACTTCATCCCCGACACAAACGCCATTGACCCCACCTTCCAACAATTTTGCATGCCCGTCTTGCCGAACGCCAACGATGGCCACATTCATGAAGGTTCCACGTATAATAATTAGCATGTGCGATGATTTGCGTGTGAAGTGCCCGTTTGCCGGTCAAGGATGCGAGGAGATAATCCAACGGGGGCATGTACAAGCTCATGTGGATAAATACTGCGCCTACCGGCTAATGCGTTGCCCCGATGCGAACTGCAATTACATGACAAGGAAGAAAGATCTGGATCCCGACCGGCGATGTTTGCATGAGCTCCGTAATTGTGACAGCTGTGGGGAGTCTGTCATGGAAGGGGATTTCGAGGTGAGTGCTTTTCAAAAGGGAATATTACGACATTTTGCATAGTCCTTTCAAACTAACAGTTTAAAATTGATAGGTTCACACCAACGAATTATGTTCAAGCTTGAAGACTGAATGTACAGATTGTCACACGACGATGCCTCGAAGTGAAATGGCAAAACATCTGGAGTCGTGTTGCGAAGTCGAGAGAATGTGTTGCGCTGCTAAATTCGGATGCCCCGTAAAGCTCACCATGACAGAGCTTACGCAACATGAGCAGTCATGCCCTTTGGTGAAACTAGGGCCATACCTGGAAACACAAGCTTCTCGAATAGAATCCATGGAGTCAACAATAAAACAGTTGCGGCAACGGAACGAGATTCTTGAAGACGGGATTGCAAATATTCGTTCGACGATTGCACAG
The DNA here is from genome assembly GCA_001660665.1 of Emergomyces africanus. Lineage (NCBI taxonomy): Eukaryota > Fungi > Ascomycota > Eurotiomycetes > Onygenales > Ajellomycetaceae > Emergomyces > Emergomyces africanus. The sequence goes on from LGUA01000433.1 coordinate 10,145, forward strand.
ATTCTCCCCCCACAAGCCAATCCTCAAACAGAAATATTGCCAGTAGTCAGAAGTGACTCACCGCTATCTTTACCACTGGAACTTCTAAACGTTTCCGCGGGTCCTGAAATCTCAAATGACCCCACAAGTGAACCAACAGATAATGTCACACCTTCGTTTCCAGAATTCACCCCCATCCCACCGGCTTCGAACACCACCACCTACCTGCTTTCCATCCACGAGTCTTTAAGAGAAGAAGTAACACAACTGTCAAATGCAATGTCTGATATTGATGCGCGTGTTAATATGTCTATAATGAATGAGAGCATTCGACTCAGAGATGAAATGGCTCATATAAGCGCTGGTGTCAACACAATTCGCATGCAGGTCCACTGGCTTATGAACCCACGATTGCATCAAAACCAAAGAAATGTTAATGCCCCCGCTACTGGAACACCTTCTGCTAGTGATAGCTCTCGAACTATGGATGGGGTTGGTCCTGTTTCGAGTCAGAGTGGCAACCCGTCTAGTCCCCCCCCTTCAATTCAAAGAGGCAGACGGTTCAGTGATGGTAGCCGTGAAGGAACGAAACTATGATGGCCCGTAAAAATTATACTATTTCTTAACGCTAGGGATCACCCGGCTGCTCTTTGATTTATGACGAATTATTCCCCCCCTTTTCTCTCTTTTATTGTCAGAATGCATATCTGTGGAGTTCTATCATAATTTTATTGGACATGGGCAACAGATACCGAGGATTGGTATACTTTCCCCCTGCTTTTCGTTAATGTCTTTCCATCACTTTCGTCCGGATCTCGAACATTGCCCAAGCAGCTTCAAAAGACCGTCCAGTGTTTTCCGTGCAGCCTACTATAGATTTTTTTTTGTTTATTTATTTATTCTTTTTCTTTTCTCCTTTAATTACCTAGAGAACAGTCATTTGTTCGGTTTTGTATCCCCGGTTTTATTTATGAGCTGCTGGAAAATTTACAACAAAATTTATTTCTCTTGACCATCATGGATATCTTTTCAAAAATTCTCACCTTCGTGACTCGTATCTGGGCGTTCCAAAACGTAATCTTTAAAAGGTACAAAACAGAGCGTAGCCGCATTTAAGGATGACTATTTGCGTGCATTCCAGATGTCTGTCTTGAGTCGCAGAGGGACGAGTGACATTCTCAAAAAAGTATTAAGTTGCCGAGTCAGGATGATTAACTTCCCGCGGAATAAGATAGTATTGGATCGAGTTAAGCTTTTAACGGGGGTTAAGTCCTCCCACTTGGGCATTGTGTTCAACCAACAACAAAGGGTCCAATATTTAATACAGCAGGTTCACAGCTTCAAACTCGTCGCACCACCAATTTTCTCGGAGACAATTTCCATCATGAATAATGACTACTATGTTTTCCCGCGTACTTTAATCCATTGAGCTGTCATTCTATGGACGAAAAACATATCCCTGTTTTAAACCATAACAGGTGAGGTGCAGTACATGTCCACACGGCAAAGGAAACCCGGATATGTTTTCGAGAGGTTGAGTGAGATCAACGACAAGTCCCACCTTTTTTTTTTCTTTTCTTATACTAGTACCGGTATGGTCCGTATGTTTCAAAATAGCATGTTCCCCTATTGAAATCTCCCTATCCCAGGGCAGTCTCCAGCCCCAGCCCTATATTGACCAATCCCAAATAATCTTCGCTTCATACATTGAAAGCAGCCTAGTCGTCTTGAGCACGTATTGGCTCGTCTTTTCAAGAGGGCGTTTTATATCAATTACTAGCACCCTTGCACAGTACGCTCTGTGCAGAACGGCCCGATGCTTCATCCGCGAAGAGATTTGGGTTGGTATCGGAAATAGTTGTGATAGCAGAATCTGGTGAGCAATCTCCACTCCTGTATGTCGTTAATTAAAAGTGCGAAAAATTTCTTGATACTGGGAACTTACTGATACAGTGTGCAATCAAATGGGCCATTAATTTCTATGCTTCCAAGGTGACGTCGACTGATGGTGTCATATTAATAATAGTTCTTCAGCCCGGGAAAATGAGCATGATATCAACATACAATGGGCCAGGTAAAAAGTTGCAGGAACCATCACCTTCAATCTCCATCGCGCGCCGTCGAATCCAGGGTGAGGGAAGAGGAGTATCTGGCGCTGTTCGTTAGCTAGCTATCCAGAACAACATCACGGAGTGATAAATACCGGAGCATCCTGTGCCGTAGCAAATGCTACGAAGGAAGCCAGGGAGGAAATTATGGCTAATGGGGTTGAAATATGCATTATTCAATCGTTTGGTTGTCCGATTTGGCTAAGAAACCCGGATGATAAATACTTATCTTTGCTGGGTTCGTGAAATGAACGAGGTACAACGGGGGCAATGATTTTTCGAGGCAATAAAAATTGTTTTCGAGAATGGAAAAGCACAGGCTTAAATATATTTGTTGGGCAGGTTTAAAAATATTTGTTGTTGAAAACTTTGTCTTATCATGGAGACGAGAGCATTTAAATTCGGGCTGAAGATGGATGATGGATAGTATCGTCGATCATAAGATCGACGCTTGTAGCTTTGCTATTAGCCAATGTCTGATAGACTTCCAGATCGTGGAATAGATACTACGATGCTTCCTCAAATTTGAGATGGATTTTTGGCGCTCTTTGAAGATACTGCGAGGAAACGTGCATGTACCAGTATGGTCATGGAGTATCCACCTGCCCACATGATAACCAATGCTGGTTCTTCTGGGAAGACGATCAATGGGATGTACGTGGTGTATGGAGCTTCGAGAAGTGGCTGGCTACCATTGCATGTATGTACTGTACAGCTGTCAGAAGTCTGGAACAGCGAGGCTATTACGGAGTACGTAAGTACTAGTATAAGGCCGTCAAAGCCGCTGTGTATCAAACAATTGACCCTTAATCTCTAAGGGAGACCTTTTTGGCGGAGTGGTTAAGATTCACAGTCAGTACTCCTCCGTACCTGAAGTAAATAATGTCAGAGTTGAAGAGAGAAAAAAAGGCGGCACTTCTACTCCTAATTCTCTCTAGTGGTTATTAGCAGGACGTGTGGCTTCAAGCTGTATTGCACAGTACAACTAGTGAATAGAAACTCCACGCGCCTTGCATTGGTCTCAGTAAATCCATAACAACTGAGTTTCCGAACCGGAAAACCTCTAATCCTTAGTATTTAGCTAGCATACTCTCGACTCGGTGATCATGAAGAAGGTCTATCATGTGTGTGTTATTTCATATTTTGCACTTCGCGCATCGACTGTTTTTAAATCCAACGTGAACAAGAAACGAAAAGGAAAAGTGTGTCTGATCCACCGCCCCACTAATAAATAAAAAGCAAAAAATAACAGGACATGAATACTACTTTTTTCGTTTTCTTTTCTTTCTGCCGTTCTGGTAGTTCAGTCAACTACTAGTAGCCACTAGTATCTCCGTGAACCATCATAACCCCCTGGTGGTGCCTGGTAATAGTCGTAAGTATGGGCACCCTGCGTAGGAGGTTGGTATTCGCTGGTATTAATATGTTGATTGTAACTTTCATACCCGGCTGGTGGAGGCATCGTGGATCCAGTATCATCATACGGCGCGCGCTGCTGGTACGCTGGATATGATTGCGACGGGCCAGAATATCGAGATTCGGTTTCTTCCGCGGGGAGCGCCCTGCTATGGCTACTATTGTTGACATCACCTGGTTCGTTTGGCAATTCACGCTGTGAGCCACCTCCACCCAAGAAACCTGTGAGTTTATTCAGCTTGTTCAGGTTAGATATTCCTGGAATAGGAAGGTTGGAAAGCTGGTCCCAAGGGATTGAGGAGGAAGAGGACGGTGGATGGGATGTGTGAGATTGCTGATGGGTAGAACTACCAGAGCCTCCAAAGTGAGGCAATCCAGGGATGTTGGGAAGATTCGAAAAGTTGGGCATGCTGGGAAACTCGCTGTGAGAGTGGCCACCTGTGTGGGCTTGGGTTTGGGGCTGGGTTTGAGTTTGGCCGTAATAGCCGTGAGAGTGACTACCCTGGCTATCGTCGTAGCCGTGGGAGGGAGGATGCCCATATGCTTGATGTTGGCTTGGGGGAGTATATCCATAGGTTTGCTGATGGCTTGGCGGGGCATGTTCTTGGCTAGTGCCGTGAGCGTGAGGATCGCCGCCAATATGATTCTTTCCTGCCTTAACACTCTCTGCGCTGAGGATGTCGTTGAAATTAACTCCCTTACGCGATTTTTCGTGAGCCCAACGTTCGACTTCTGCGAACATTTCCCGGTGAGCTTCGTTGTCAGACCGTCGGAACGCTGGATGGTGAAGGATGGAAACGCAGTCGTCCAGCACCTGGTCAATCGGGACATCGACATGCTGGAAAGCATATAAAACCCGAGGGACGACAAATTTCACCACTGCTGAAGCTACTCGTCCAGCCGGATCGTTGAGGACATTGCTGAAGTGGTCCTTGGAGAGAAAGGAATGGGTTGGATCTGTACAGGCTGGGTTGGTCCAGGGTTCGAATTGAGTGCGAGCTTCTGCGGCTGTCAATTCGGCCGAACCTAGCTGTAGTTTTGATGACGCTATCTTTATCACGGGTCGGATAAACGGGGCCAAGAGGGAGAAAACAAATATAGAGAGCGTTTCACTGATCTTCTCCATCAACGTAGAAAGGCCAGGGATTTTCTCGAATGCAGAGGATAAATTTTTGACCACCCTATCCCTGAATTCTAAAATCGGGTAAATCTGGGAAATCGTTTCCTGGGGGTTAATACTACTACTAGTAGCATCTGTGGGTGCAGATGGCCGTGATTGGTCATACCCCGTAGCCCTGGTGTGCCCTTGATTGCCCTGGGGATCAAATTGGCTCCTTGACGCTCCATAATCATCCACGCCACGTTGCTGGTTGGCCTGAGCCTGAGCCTCTGATTTACGCTTCAACGCTTCGGCCTCTTCAATTAGTCCCTTCATTCCTGGAATTTTGGATAGCAATCCAGTGAGAGAACTCAAGGCTCCAGAGGAGCCAGAGCCGGTCTGAGCACTACCAAGTGTATTGTCCATTTCATTGATTTCACTTTGAGTGAAATGGTCTGAAGCTTCCCCGAGCAAACTGTGAAAGAAATCCGTCATACCAAATGTGCCAGTGACAATAGGGAAAACACGTTTTCCCCGGATGTTCATCTGAGTACCTACTCCGACGTGAGGGAAAACGTTATGATGGTTCATCTCCCGTAATGCCAATTCGCAGTAATTACTGTGAGCCGAGAAGTCTTCTAGTGTATGGCAGGCTGTCCATAGAAGTTAGCTTACTGCACTTTTCCGACCAAATCAGGAAGAAGACTTTTTTTTTCACTGAATCAGTGCATCGAAAGTTATGTGAAAAATAACGGGTACTTAAAATATTATTACCTTGGCCGAGGCACCTGAGAGCCTCACACAAATGCTCTTCGCGATCTTTGTCATGGCGTCCACCACCAAGGTAAAGCTTCCAAAATGTATACTTCGAGCAATACTATATCTCACAAAGCCGGCGCTGGTTGCCCAGTCGCCGCGTTCATTGGCAATGTAGTTCTTCATACCAGTCTCTGGGTCAATTTCAAGCTCGATAGGTCGAACTGGACCCCGAAGTCGTGGATCACTACGGGTGGGTGTTAATAGGAGATGGGAATTGCACAAGGCGTGTATATATGCATACTTGCTTAGGTGGGGAGAACATACTGCTGCCTGGCGTCTTGATCATCGGAATAACCCTTTGGATTACTATATTAAATAAAATAGGTTAGGAACACATTTTCTTTCTTTGGAAGAGGGGTAAGTTTAAAATATCACCACCATAAGGGCTGGATCATGCTTTGAATGACGGCGTTCGGAGCAATCCGCATGATCGCACCATTGCACCATATTATAGTACCGGGGTGGGTGTGGTGGGGAGGGGAAAGACGAACTCGATATGTTCCTCGGGCCTGTATACTCCAAGTCTCTCCGCCGTGACCTCAAACTCAGCAGTTGCATATCCGAAAGCCATGAAACTAAGAATCCAGACCAAGATACGGATAGAATCTGCTTGAATTTTCGACACGGTCCCCACGTCCACGGCTTGTGAGTAGTCCCTCAGCCTAGAGTATGTACCATGAATTAGTTTAATCACACACAAATGCTGTTGCATTAAATGCATTGCAGATTAGGACTGGGAAAACGAGGTCAAAACGGTACCAATTTCCAAAATATAAACGTTTCATCATAATGCTTGTCCACTTATGTCCCTTGATGAAACCTAGGGCCTTCACGGTGTCCTCGATATCTCCATGGCGCCAATTCCTGCCTTCGACCACAGATATAGAAGCGATGTCTAAGAGAACCATTCAAAAGAAAGTAAGTATCTGTGATATTGGGTGTCTTGGTCACTGGCCGCACAAAATACAGCGGATAGGAACATACTTCCAGCTCCGAAGGCGTGCACTTGCGAGGGAAGCAAGACGAGCAGAATTGCCAGAATGAAAATTGTTGACTTTGCGCCAAAGCCCATGTTGGAGGAGGTGGGGTCAAGCCCTGGCTGTCGAGTGTTAAGGCCGGAAATACACCTGGTCCTTCGCCTTAAATAAAATAAAATAAAAAATGGTTGGGTTGCGTTTGATCTCTAGTAGTTCTAGGGGAGTCGAGTGATTTGGAATTCAAATTCTGCAGCTTGTTGAATTGTACAGGTAATGGCGTCACAGAGCCGGCCGCCGCACAACAACAATATTTACCAGGCAATGAATGAGACTAAACCGTGGCTGAACCCCGCCATGATGATAACCTGCCAAAGATAAGGGCGCTCTCGAAACCGGCGATCCCTGCTACTGGTGGCTAGATCAAAGCCCTTTCAGCTCCGGTGGTCCTGGAACCCGGCGATCCTCGAATCATAAGGCTGATTCTCGGCAACAAGCCCACACGGACTCGCTTGGATCTTTTAGCGGGAGAGTTAGCGCAGGACCAGCCGGAAGCCAATTAATTCCGCCTGAGAAACAGCGCGGTGCCGACGGATGTTGGGTGGTTTGTTCGTGTCCTAACTGAACCCATAACCACAGTCATCAGTTTCGCAGCACCAACAAAAGCAAGGCCCAATATCACAGCAGGTGAAGCAGGAGAGAGAAAGGAAAGAAAATACCACGATTCAGTGATCTACATTTTTTCTTACCTCTGGAAGAATTGACAGGACCCCGTAGATGGTTAGGGGCATGACTTTTCAGACATCAGAAGAACATCAACGTATCACTCAGAATGATGATTGCTCTTACACTCCGTAATTACTATAGAATCATAAATAATAAAATTGAATGATATAGAGGTCTGAGAGATTCATAGACAGCAGTACTACAAGAAGGCTTCTCAAGAATTCAACCAGAAATTATGTGATACTACTAGTAGCAGTAGCAGTACAGAGTAGTAGTAGTAGTAGTAGTAGTAGTAGTAGTAGTAGTAGTAGTAGTAGTAGTA
>LGUA01000434.1:0-17592 GCA_001660665.1 Emergomyces africanus
TAATCCGCGAGGGAATTGTCCGCCGATTTTGGAGACATATCAGGCTTACCGATAGGGAAAACTTTAAGAGTTGACTGTAGTCAAAGCGTTCCCATCAAACCAGTGCCCGTGAAACAAGCTAAACCTCATTCTTGACCGCGGCAGACGGGATCCGTGCCATAAACCATAGGTGGAAAGGTTGATTTGGAGATCTCACACTACAGCTTGAATTCTTGATCTGCTATCAGTGATCTTCACGCCGGTACCTCGCTACCCCACGGGCCGTTTTAGCCTGCTACCAAACTTCGTTAATTCCGGGTTGCCATCGAATCCAATCGTGTCGGATGCGTTTCAACGTGTCGCAATTATATAATTAGTTTTCTGTTGTCCACTAACCCCAAATAGAAAAAGCGAATTATAGGGCGAACCTGTTTCCAGTAAATCCTCCTCCTATTGGTGTTAATTTGGCCCCTTTTCCAATGGGTACAGGTGATCTCCGCTTTGCTCGATATTTTAAAACATGTTTTTATTGGCCTACGGCCTAATTCAACATCTCAGCGGGCTCTACGGAGTAGAATGCGGGAAAGCGATGATGCAGCCTGAATAATACATTCATCATCCCTGGCGATATCGTTTGATGTTGATGATTGGAGCCCTCAGTGAAATTTTGGGACTACCACAAATTTTCCTTAGAAAGCAGCTCTCTCCCCGCCAGAACCCATTGACGACCAGCTCTTCAATCATATAGTATTCATTCAGATTTCCTTCACATTGTTCACACTATGATAGGTTATAGTAGAATGCCTGGATGATAAAATGGGCCCGGTTTTACAAGGCTCTAATGAATTCCAAGCAGTTCTCATTTCCTACTACCTATCTTCAGCTTTGCAGAGGGAGTATCTGACTACTCTCATATGGTTGGCTTCCTTTATCGGAGGAATTCGGTGAATCCACTCTCTATACGTTCCTCTCTCTCCCCTATGCGATCGCCATCGATTCGTTGACGTACACACACCATAGGTAATATAGTATGTATGTACGGAGTACTGTACGGAGTACATCTCCCACACATAAGAAACCTATCAACCTCCAAAACATATGCCACCCGTGCCAATAAATACCCTGAAGGGCTTGGCGCCTGATTTGGTCTTTTGACACGCTGATCTCCAAATAACTTTAGCCCACCGCTATCAACAGTGCTTGACGCCACAACAGACAATACCAAGGGAATTTGCCTCACATTTTGGGGTCATTGGTTTGGAACCAAATCTTAGGGCTAACTGAAAGGTTAGATTCGACACCCTGATTGCATCCATACTGCTCTAGATCGAAAAATATTCCTTTTCTCTGGTTAGTGTGGCTTAATTCCATGCAGTGATTCTGCCGCTCTGGCCTCTCGGCATCCCTTCCATTGTTTTTATTTAAATCTTTTCATTTACCTGTCCAATAATGTTGTTCGTCTGCACTTGATTTCCCCCCTCGCGGCAGATGCATATCACATCGCCCGCAAACTCCTTGCTGTGAATTGTATGCCTCTCGTCTTAGTTCTATGAACCTTACTGCGTACTCCTTAGTGCACACCAATTTAGAGCTCCAAGGGCCCCCACCTCTGAAAAATGCCGTTTGGGAATTATTTTATTGGTGGAGGAATGTTATGTTCTGTTGCGAAAATTGTGCCCCATTCTCGCTCAAAGGCTTTCCTCCATGAAATCCTCCATGGTATGAAAATTCAGCGGGAAAGCATAGTATATCTTTAAGATGGCAAAATTTCAGCCTAGCAACAATTTACTCACATACATGGTGTTAGGACAAATTGTGACGACTATGAGTTCAGCCCAATGGAATCTCAAAAAAGGTCTAGAATAACTGACGAGAATTTGAGGGGGCATGAGCGCAAGTTCCAGATACCAAAGTTATGATAACGTTACCACATACCGGCAGCAAACCTCCGCACGTACCATGCCATGACCCGTGGGCCAATTCATCTCACCTCTGCAGATATGCATGGAAGTTTAGCTCCCGCATCCACCGATTTATGGACTCGAAACCATAAATGTAGGTCGGATGAACTACCAATATGTCAGCGCCTGAAACTTGACCAATGAAACAGGAATATATCTTCAGGGCAAAAATGATGCAACTGGGAGAAAGAAAAAAGAAACAAAAATATTTCCCGCAAGACGCGCACTTATTCCAAGCCACTCACTACCAGAGTCTACCACAGAGAAATCATACCGGGGACCATTTCGAACTCGGAGGACGTAGTATTGTTTGCTCCGCAATATGTTGGCCAAGCAAACCACATGGCCCGCAGCGGTTAGAGTTTGCACGGACTCTGGGCTCATACCCAAAGCCAAATTTCTGACAGTCCTTAGACAATTCTATCTAGTAGCTATTGAGACTTGGGCATCTAGTATCCCAAACCTACTACTCTCACCCGTGACCCAGCTATAGCAGCGTACTATTCTGTCACAGACGGCGGCCATTGTTATACAAGAAGCTGTCTTAAATAGTATTGGAGAGATAAGCTCTTGGCTGTGAGAAGAGGGATGAATCGGGAAGCTAGAGGTTGTTTTTTGGATGCGGGCGGACAGTAATGTACAGCCCGTAATTAATACCCTGAGATGTCCGGCATGTAATATATCTTATTCCGTAACTTCAATAAAAATATGCTACTGACTGCTAGAGAGTAGTATTTGTTTGTTTGCTTCCGCATCTCAGGTTTCGTTGGGCTCAGCCCACGCATGATACCCGCAAATAAGGTTAGGAAGAGCTTATACATCACTCTTCATTCGCCGCTAAGACTATCCCTTGATAGAAAAAGAAATCTATTTTCGAAGTATTAACCGTGTGTGGAAAGTTGGTGTGAATTTGGGTGATGGGCAACTCCGTGGCTTAGTCTATAAATCGGGACATCTTCAGTAGTCAGTACCTTGCACACTTACTCCATAATATGGTGTGAAAATAATAGTATATGCTACACTTTTATTATAGCTAACGAAGTCTTCCACAGGGAACGTAAAACATACACCTCTAAGGAAAAGATAACGGCAAACTAGCAGAATACACAAGTATTGCAAGGAGCTCTTCGTGGAGGATACCAAAAAAAGTCATTGTATTTCACAGCATCACAAATCAGGGTAGTGAAACGAACTTTACAATATAAATGAGGATGGGATTGGAGTGATGTAGGAGTAATCAAATAAGCATTGATACATACCAAGCCAAAAAAAAGTGCAGAGGCGTCGTTACTGGATTGAACAGACAACAAAATAGTACTAGAACGCAGTGGAATCATGCAAAAAAACAAAGCAACAAAAATATGTATATGTCATGAATCAATTCAGCCAAATCAAATCACTTCGCCTTACCGTCGCCTCACCTAACCATTGCTACCAATAATTAATTCGAAAGCCTGGATAAACCCAACCCTAGGGAAAAGAAAAAGAGAAAGCGAGAAAAAAGAAAAAAAAAACAAAACTGCACCTCCAGGCCAGCCCATTGGTAACTAGAAAGAAATAGGTGGGTGCAAGGAGGTAAAATAACAGAAAGCAAAGAGCTAACACCGGATAGAGATATATGAACCCTTTGTTTCGCTAGTTCGGTTACGAATGGCAGTAGAAATTATCCACCGGCGTAGGTATACGTTGGTTGACAAGATGGAATAAAAATAATGGGAGACGGGCAAATCGAAAGGATAGAAGAAGATAATAGCAGTTGAGGAGTTGATAAAACGGCTTAGTTAGAACATGTGAAGGTAAGAAAGTGGACGGAGGGAGTTCAAGATTAAAAAGCAGTAAAAGGAATGGGTAAAAATATAGGAGTGGATATTCCAAGCGATAATGTGCTCTTTGCAAATGTGCCCAGTAAAGAGCAAACTGGAGCCGGGATGAAGCCAAAAACCGAGAAGAGAAGAGTAATGCCAATCTATTTACCCATACCATTACCCATCATTCCTGGCTGTTGTTGTTGCTGCTGCTGATGCTGTTGATGCTGGATAGCCTGAACTTGAGCTTGAGCTTGCGCCTGCGCCTGATTTTGCGCAAGTTGTGCTCTTTGTTGTCCCTCTCTTTTCATAAACTCAAACAAATATTGCTTGGAAATTTTCTCCACTTGTTCCTGGTACTGCTGGCGAATGCCATCAGGCCAGCCCGACGGGTGCCCGAACTGCTGCATAAGTTTCGTGCGTACCTCATTTTGAGCTTGTGGCAACATGCGTTGCGAGTAGAGCAGTCGGTAACGGTGCGGAAGCCCTCCTTGCGCTTGTCCAACAACACCATTCGCTTGGGGCGCAGCCTGCTGCGGTGGGAGTTGCTGTGGGCTTCCTTGCTGTTGGCCGTGAGGGGCTTGCTGCTGTGACATTTGCATCTGTGCCAGCTGAGATCGCATAACATGGGCCTGATAAGCTGCTGCGTTTGGGAACTGAGTTTGTTGTGACTGCTGCTGTTGCGCTTGCTGATGCTGTTGCGCCTGCGCTTGCGCTTGCTGCTGCATAAATAGATTCGGGTGTTGTTGCTGCTGCGGCTGGGCATGTTGAATAATATGTTGCGCATGCGCATTCTGAAGCTGAAACTGCGCCATCAGCTGCGGGTTAAGTTGTTGGCCGCCTGCCTGGGCCTGCAAATTTCGCTGCAACATAAGCTGCCTTTGTTGCATAATAGCCTGCTGTTGCTGTTGAGGAGTCATCATTACGCCATTCATCTGAGGATTGGCCATCATGGCATGGTTCATAACGGGGGTCTGAGCCATGGTAGATGCGTTGGGGCTTGCATGGGTCATCCTCTGGGCGGGAGTTGCATTGCGCATTATTGGAGTGGCATGTGACATAGCCGGTGTCCCGTGGGCCATTTGTGGAGTACCATGTCTGCTTGGACCCTGTTGGCTTCGTGTAGAAACCATCGGATGGGCCATAACAGCTGGATGGCCATGCTGCACACCTGATGTAACTTGCGGTGAGCTCCCTGCTCCTTGCGCAGAACTGGTCATCGCCATTGGTATTCCTTGGTTCATCTGAGGCCCCATTAAATTTCCGGCCAAAGGAGATGAGCTATGAGGGGTTGAATTGCGCACGAGTGGGGATGATTGCTGTCCCTGAGATACTGGAACCATCTGTTGAGGCTGCGGTTGATGAGGAATTCCCATGGGTGGGTTCCCTCGGGACTGGGGCCGCCGATTCTGTGCAGCCAAAAGTTGAGCCTGTGCCTGAGCATGCTGTGCTGCAGCCGCCGCCGCCGCTTGCTGTCTTCTACTATCTTCTCTGCTTTGTTCTTCTGCCAATCGCTGCTCAGTCGCGCGCCGCTTTTCCCTCTCAGCTTCTTGCTGTAATCTTTTAGCGTGGTCTTGCTGGAGCTTCTTCTCGTGTTCAAGTTTGGCTTTCTCCTCGTGTTCCAGGCGAATTTTCTCGAGAGTTTTAAATCTCGAAAACCTAGGTTCGAATGGAGCTGCACCACTTTCATCATCGACATTAGGGGCTTTTGCGCCCCCGCCGTTGCCAGACATAGTGGGTCCCAGCCTCTCGTCCATGATAAGCATAAATCGTTCTTCTTCAGCTGCCAATGCTTCATCCGCAGCCAACTCTGCTACAGTCCGTCTTCTAGTCTTTGGCGAAGGTGGTTTGTTGCGATGTAGAGGATCTTCCAAGAACTTAAGAAGGGTTGCACTAGCAGCTAATCCCTCAACTGGCTCCAGGTAGAGTGGTGGAGCTGTGGCATGTATAAGCTTGGCCTCGGCTTCTAGAAGTTCTGATGGTTCCACCATCATCTTTTGTCTCTTTGCGGGAGGCGCACGGTCAGCTATGGGAGAGGATGGCAGTGCAGAGAGAGAAGTAGATGCATGGACAGACGATCCAGTTCGTGATGCGGACCAAGTTTGAGTCTGTCGACGATTTATAGCTCGTGGGTCGGGAGTCATGGACAATAGCGTTAACTCTGCTAGTAGTGACTGAGGTGTGGGATGTAGTACAGTCGTAAAAACCTTGGGCTGGACGGCCGGTTGCTTTGAGTTGCTAGATCTCGCCGTAACGCCATTGGATGTAACGGCGTCATGATTTGTTTCTGAAATCGGCTGCTCGTCGGTTTTTAGACCGTTATCTACGGAAGATCCATTGGGGGTAGATTTGATCTTCGATTGGTTCTGTTGTGGATATGGGACGAACGGTGAAGGCGTAATGTGTTGATTGTAATTGTGTAAGGAGAAAGGAGAGCTCTTCTCACCCGAAGTGGCGTTAGAGGGGCTAGGTTGGGCGGAAACGGATTTGTGATCGACGACACGGACAATCAGGCAGTCTATTCAAAAATTAGCTCTAGAGCTTCAAGGATGTCGGATGTCAACAACTATATAACAGGAGCATACTCTCATAGAACCGAACCCCACCTCTCACCAACTCCTCAATCATGTCATGTGGAACAGTACCAGCCTTGATGTGCTCGATTATGGTTTTCATTTCAGAGTTATAAGGAAAGCTTCCATCTTGTTGGTCGAAACGGAAGTGCGTCGGGTGTAAATGTATAGTTAAGGACGGCGGAACTTTCGAATATTTTTTGAGGATGTATGAGCTTGTTTTAACTATGTCCCCCGAGCAATTAGATTAGATATCTTGAGAAAAGGTCAATTGAAGATAGCAAAAACTAACCATATGGCTCCGGGAACTTTTTCAACTGTGTCCGATCCGCAGCAGCTCCATCCGTGCCGGGGGGTTTTGTCGAAGGGCGCTGTAAACGAGATGCAGGGTCGCCAGGTTTTTGAGTCGGGTTCCTCGGGCGCGCTGGTTGCCGGCCATTTGCGCCATTTACGGCGGCAGCAGTTGTAGGAGTCGATGCGCCTGGCTGTTTGGAGCCCGAAACACGACTTGAAGCTGAGCCCAGAGGTGACGGAGACGGTTGTGAAGACCTCGCGCCATTGATGCCGGTCTGGATGTAGGATGGAGCAGGGCGTTTGATTTTGGGCGCGGGGGGTTTCGTGGACACAGCGGTCGCCATGCTGGAAGGCGCTTCGGTGCAGCAGAAGAAGCGCCTGCTACTAGCCTTTCGAATGCGACAGTTAAGGCGCTATCTAGTACGGCGGACAAGCATATAAAACCCCGATGGTAGAGCGGATGCGGGAGACATGTGGGGAAAGCGCGCGGATAACAATGGGGCGACCGGTACACCCACGGCTGGTTCCGGTGGACAACGAATGGAGTGGAGCGATGCCTAGCTGATGCAGGACATCGGCCGAGGCGGCGGAATGCTAGAAGGATCGGGATAGATAGCGAGTCTGATGGATGTCGGAGCGGTGTCGTTAAATGTTTGTCGTTTAACGCCAAGGCTGAGACTACGAGTGTCACCTGCGTCTATCGCACGTGATAGACACAAATGGACTAGCGTGCGATTACTAACTGGCAGTAGATCAACCTCGGGAAATCATTTCAGTGACTGTAGTACTGCGTAGTACTAGTACTCTGTACGGACTACGATATAAATACTATATAGGGCTCGAGTTAAAAGAAGAGAAGTTGATTATGATCATGATAGCTCAAGTATGTTGAGTCTTAACTTGATCGACTAAAATGAGCAAACTCGTTACAATACACATGTATTTAAAGAACCAAAAAAAAAGGGGGATGAATAGGTATAAAAATGTAAAAGGTAAAATGTAAAATCGGTAAAGCGTTTGATATAGGAGGTCATATCATGAATGGAGAGACACATCAAAACATCATAGAAGGTGTCAACAAAGGAGATCCGGCATTACCAGTCAGTCATGACCAGAGACGCGCCGTCTCCAGTCTTCCCCAGTTCTCAGCCCATCCACTACATCAATCCGCTTGCCTAGACCAGTCACCCCTTCTTTCTGCCACCATTTCTCACCCTTGTCAGTGCCTAGCGCTGACTCGTCGTCACTATCCACCAACCCCCCGCGTCCGCCCTCAGCGCCAACGACAACGACGACTTGTCGAACCCACCCTGTGATATGGTTAACTGCCTCGCCGCCATTGCCAGTCATGCTTTCTTGTATATACACAATGTCTGGGGAGAGGTGTCGAAGCATGTGCACATGTCCACTTGGGGTACTGAAGGGCAAAATCATAGTCTCTTTGTCAACCAGCGCTTGTGCTTGGTTATAAAGGGCCTTGAAAAGAGGCGACGCAGACCCGAAATCATCTCCTGTCGGACGAGGTTCAAGGACGTCGAGGTCGGACACATCTTGGGAGGTTTCTGCCGTAGCCTCCTCAGGGGTAATGTTGGCGTAGGAAGAGGAAAGAGATGGGGTGGGTCGAGATGAGCTGGGGGAATTGGCTGAATGAGGTTGCAAGCCGGGAGCATATATCAGGACGAAAACTCGTGCAGTACCGGGTTCGACAAACTCGGGTAGATGGGACAGGATAGACTGTAAATAATGTATTAGTTACAAGTGTATTGGCTGGTAGTTTTGAGCGAGAATAAAACCTACGTGTTCTGATATTTGTCCTTCCGGGTGCTCTTGATCATCGGCATCGCCAACCGAGGACACGACAATGGCCACAGTTTTTCTGTACTTGGTGGGGGGAGCATGTGCTGCAGGAGCTACAACGGGAGGAGGGAATGCGCCCGTCATGGCAGGAGGGCCCGCAGTCGCGAGAACACCTCGAGAATTGGCTTCCTCGGTCCATCGAGAATGGTCTTCGAAATCATTGGCGCCCTCTTCGCGAATCGCAGTCAACGCGCCACCAACGACAGCTCCAGCAGCAGCAACTCCTGCAGCGACTTTTCTGCTAGCCCCATCGAACAGTTGCTGTGGACTTGGGGTTCGTCGCAAGGCGCCTTGAACTCGCGATATCACGCTCGCATCCTCAGGCTGAGATCCATCGTGGACCCCGGTAGCTCTCACGTACCCACCTTCTGCTTGTCCATAGTTAGCACCAGGCTCAGGTCCAACCGGAGCGCTGCCATTTCTTCGTTGATGGGGTTCCCTGCCCTCATAATAGTCGTCTTCGTCTTCGGCTTCATCGTCGCCGTCGCGGCGCTCACTCCATACCCAAGCAGCAAGGCTGACAGTTGCGACGCCAACGGTGAGAGCAAGAGGAAGCCAATACCCGAGAGCCGTCCTTCTACCAGTAGAACCGAAACCACTCGCGCCACCGTGCCGACGACGACCGTCGGAGAAAGCTTGGTTCGACATGGGAAACGGAGCTATTTATATGTTGTTTGGCAGGATAGGAAATTTAAATAGTAGTTTGAATACCCCGTAGTATATCCGCAAACGGGTACGCGCGCGGAGGGAGAGGCGTCAATGTACAAAGCAAGAAAACCGCATTGAAATCCCTAAAGAAAGGCCGGAACAACAAGGCAGAAGGGCTTGTAAGTGTTGATCAGTCTTTATAAATTATTGAAACCAGGTATGGGACTGACTGGCTGGACTACAGCCGCGTATTTAGTTAAACCTCGGAAATCGGGGCCAGCAGCGCAAAGTTTGCGGGGAGTTTAAAAACATGTGGCTGGGGGGGGGGGGCCTTGGCGCAGAGCTGTGTTTGCATTGTTTGCACTCAAGTTAAGCTAGCATGGCCGTTCACGTGAGGCAAGAACTGTTTTTCCCTGGCAAAAAAAAAATTAAATTAAATTAAATTGTTAGGCGGCGGCGGGAGTCATTGCGATATCAACGATCAAACGGGACAACTAACTTATTGATATTGGACCCTCTGCTGTGACCCTGATAAATGGATGCCTAGAGTATACACTTGAAATAGTTGCCTGAACCAGAGCATTGAACTGATATGACTATTTCTACGGATACCCGCTTTCGTTAACCAACTTCGTCCAAATTCTAGTATCAGTTCCCATCCCGGCCATTACTGCTAGCCCAAAAGAGCAAAAAGAGCTAAAAGAGCAAAAGGAAGCTTCCCCCAGGAACAGGCCCCCTTGGCACTGGAGAGGCGGTTGGTAAATACTTTGAAATTTTGTCCTACGGAGGAGGTAGACAAAACTTCACCCGGAAACATTGAGCCAAGAATCCTGGGATTATCCTACGTCGTGTCGCCCCCGCGACCGACCGACACCTCGCCAACTCCTGGCATTGTTCACCCGAAGGATGCCTCATTCCAATGTTGTGCCTCATGCGGGGTTCCAGGCCCTCATACTCTGTGGTCCTGGTGTTTCCTTGAATACGTTTACATCAAACCCTGAGGAATTCCCTAAAGCCCTGGTTCCTATCGCGAACCGCCCTATGGTCTGGTACCCGTTAGATTGGTGCTATCGCATGGGCATTACAAGTAAGTGTTATTTTTTGAAATATTTCCGCCGATTGAGATTTTCTTATTTGTTTTTGCGAGGGGCGCTGCTACGTTCCTTGACTGAGTTTCCTTCTATCGTCTTTTCCATGCACGGATGATACCGCTGGAAGTCGTCATCTCGGCCGGTATGCCACCCATCCAACCCTAATTTAGAATATGAAAAAGAAAAAGAATTAATACCCGGATCAATTGCGAATATCCTTAGATCCACTCTTCCCTTGTCCAATTCATATCATACGTAAAGTTCTAACGACGCTTCAGATATAACTCTTATAACCCCTCAATCAAGTCAGCCAGCACTGGAGGCGGCTCTGTCGCAAAACCCACATCTTACATCTCTACCTTCTCCATCCCCATCGGTGCTTGCGCCTCGGGACCTAACATTTACTACCGGTACCTCGGAGCTGCTGCGACTGCCTGAGGTGCAAACATGCATAAAGTCCGATTTTGTGCTTCTGCCCTGCGACCTAATATGCGACCTAGTTGGTGAATCGCTCCTGGAAGCGTGGATGTCTAGCCAAGGAGCTCTGGATGGTTCGTCAGTTGGTGAGGCATTCTCAAGCCGTGTTTCGAGCATGGTAGGGGTTAGCGGGGAGCGTGGCGGAAGAAGAGGCGGTATTGGGGTGTGGTACCCCATGCCCATTTCCAAAGAAGAAAAGATCAAGGGGGATGTGGCCGATTTCCTGGCTGTATCGCCCCTAGATGCCGACGATGCCCCCGTTGTCGACGGCGGACCAGGCGGAAACGGATCAGTCCGCGCCTCGTTATCAAAACTAGTGTATGCCGCGCCAATGGACACAATGAAAAATACGATGGCGGAGAAGAAAATTCTTCCGATCCGTCATTCGCTCCTTAAAAAGCATGGAAGAGTAAAGTTGCTGACCACTTACCGTGATGCTCATATCTACCTATTTCCATACTGGGTGAAAGAAATGGCCAAACGAAATGAGAAGTTCGAAAGCGTCAGCGAAGATTTGATAGGGTGGTGGGCCAAAGCCGAATGGCAAACGGGCCTAGGCGAGAAATTGGGCCTACGAGAAGTTTTCGCCAACCAGGGCACCAACAGCCATGGGTTCGAAGCTGTCAACCGCGATGATGAAGGCCTAGTCGAGGAAGAAATCGATCTCACAGCCATGTCAACCACAAAATCAGAATCCCACTCTAACATCAACCCAGACGGCAGTAGCGCAACACAAAAACAGACTCGGCCTCCCTTACCCCAGCGCACATTCACTTTTCAACAAGAAGATTCCAGCAAACCCAAACCAACGCCGTCAGGAAAGCTCACCTTACCCCCAATCCTCGCCTACGTCCACCCTTCAGGGCCGTCCGCCCCTTTAATCCGGCGCGTTGACAGCTCAGCCCTCCTCCTCTCCATCTCCCTCCGCCTCGCCAAACTCGATTCATCCACTGACGTCGGCCGTGAGATGGCCTCCCCCTTCGCTCACACAAATAAAATTGCCCACCCAGCCGGAATCGCCCAGCGCTGCACGATCACCAAAGCCGACTGCCTAATTGCCGAGAACGTGACCGTGGAGGAAAAGTGCGTGATCAAGGAGTGTGTGATTGGCGCCAACTGCCACATTGCGACTGGTGTGCGGCTGACGCGCTGCCTGCTGATGGATGGAGTGGTGATAGATGAGCGTTGTCAACTTACGGGGTGTATTATTGGGCGACGTAGCAAGATTGGGCGCGAATCTGTGTTGAAGGAGTGTGAGGTGCAGGATGGCAATGTGGTACCCGAGGAGACAGAGGCAAGTGGAGAGAAGTTTATGGTGTTTGAAGGGCTAGATGAAGATATGGATGATATGGATATGGATGGAAATGGGGATATGAATGATGAGGAGGCTATTGATTGAACTACAATGAGTGTTGAGAACATACTAGTCGAATTAGAAGAGAATTCATAGAATTCATGAATCTATCTACAAACAGCATCTTCAAACTTCCCTCTTACAATATGAATCTCTACACCGAATAAATAGTGTATAGATCTTAGTTTTTGTTGTAGTACACAAGCTGTATAGTATGCTAAATTCTCGCAAAGCTAATCTAATTAGGAAAGCAGTTATTCGTTTATGAATAAATTTTGTCAAAATTAGTATAATTATTGGCGTGTTGGCACTCAGGGGGCCAATGTCGTAAAGCATGCAAGCAAGATCTTGAACAGTATTTGATGCTTGCAGCCATGCACGGCATCACGTACAGCAATGAGCAAGCGTACACTCACAACACAAAGAAGCTGAAAATCAGTTTTGAAATAGTTATGAAGCTACATTATGTCATACAGCTTGCAGAATAGAAATATTTCTCTCATTAAATATGTGAAGGTGTAGATGTGGACCATGTGGTATCAAATTGTTCCAGATCGTTGCGAAACGCGTTTAGAATTACAGAATTACAGACAAAACATGACTGTAACATGTTGGCAACCAATCACCGTTCAAAAATCAACCAATAAGAATGCATTATTAAAGCGAAAACTCTATGCCTAATACGGACCACGGAACAGCTAAACTGGAATCAATACATTCCAATACACACTCCATACGGACGAGGGGATACACAATACGCCCCTCTTCTTCCTCCCTTGCCAATGCATTCATTTTTTTCCATGCTTCTTCTCCTCTTAGTGTGTTTTAACTTGCGCTTTAGCACTGGGCCCTTATGATCCCTCACGACGGCCTGGTCCATCATCCGCTGGGTGGCGGGTCATATTATTTCAAAGAGACGCTTGTCAAGTATCTGAATGATCAGTGCTCTCGGCCCTCGATCACCCTCCATATTGGTTCTCAGCCAAACTGCAGCCCCCATATTGGCAACATCACCACCTTTGCAATTGGATTCGCCCTCGCTGCTGCCCTGAAGAAAAATTATCGGCGTGAAGTCAGGGCCAAATTCGTATATGTGGATAGCGCTCCTTCCCCAGGACAGGATATCGTTATTAACGGAGTCCGATATCAGAAGAGTCTCAAGCACACGGGTGATTTTGAAATTAATCAAACGCCTTTTGTGAAAGTGCTGGACCGGCTTTCTGCTCTTTCTGGCGTACAGTACGATATTGACACCCAAAATTTCTGGCGCTCAAATGCTGCATTTCCTGTCGTCCTCCGGGGCATCGTGGCCCAGCACAAAATCCTCGGGCCGCACATGTCGCCAGAGATAGGCAAGCTAGCCATTCGAGCGTCATGTCCACACGATGGGTGCGGATTAGCAGACAAACATGGCATCAACAATCAATATCGCGACGATGGTCGAATTACGTTTACCTGCCCCAACCATGGAGAGCATGATGTCGATCCAACGTCACCTCCTGATCTAAAACGGCTCGAATTCAACACACCTCTGCGCAATCTGATACGGATCCTGATCTGCAGTCAAGATCCGAACACCTCATGGATCATGTGTACTGGATCTGACTATGCAGGTTTCTATCAAGAACAGTTCACATGGCGGCTTCTGAAGTGTCCTAGTAATGCTCCTATCATCTTCTACACCCCTCTAATCCTCGATTGGTCCGGAGTTAAGCTCTCAAAGAGCATGTATGTCAAGCATGGTGCGTATAAATACTTGCGCGATGCTGGTCGTAGGTATATGCTGGATGCGGACACGTTTATGAGGAGTGAAGGCGCTTGTGAGGCACTCTTTGAAGAAGTACAAGATTGGGTGGAGAAGCCGTATAAGCTCTTCAGGAACTATTCGATTGACTATCTTGACATGCAACTGATAGCTCGGGGGATGCGACTATCTCAAGCAACTAACCCGGCATAGCACAATAAAATATTAATAATTCATTTCGTTTCTTCAGATATGCACGTAGCACAGTATACAGAAGGCTCCAGAGTCCCTCTCTACTAGCTCATCTGATCTGATAAGCTGAAAAATTCCGTAATCTTTCCTCGTCCAGTCGAGCTAAGTCCTTTTTTGGGTTCTTCTGGATCAGGATCCTTCCTCAATCCTCCCAGAGACTGCTCCTCCGGTGCCTTGGAGATTAGATGGTCGAGACTGTTTATTGGATAGCTCTCCAGGAAGGCGAGTGGAACCCAACTATACTTTTGCGGTGCACCCTTCAGAAAACCCTTTGAGATAGCTAGTTTAAGACTGATTGGTTGCCTCAGCTTCCACAGATCAAGGATTTCATAGCCATATTTTGAGAGCTTTTTGCCCGCGTTGAAGTCCGCATTGCCGAGGCCGCCGTCCTCTTGAACTTCACCGGGGACTTTACCGCGGGAGATGCGCGCGACGTACTCGATTCGTGAGAAGGGGGCGGTAGTGTAGAACCAGATGTGACGGACGCTCGATGGTAGGAGGTAGCGGCGGTACTCGTGGTTCTTCGCCCTGGACGCGATGTTGCTAATATGTTCGGGCTTAATACTCATGAATATGTCTTTGTTTCCCGTCCTGATCGCCCGTCTGCGAAGCGCAGAAGTCTTCTCTTTTTCCATTATGATACGATGCAAGATGGGAGCGAGATATTGTTTTTCGATGTCTGCGGCATGGGTTGGTGGAGGCCGTCAGGCGACGCACCCACATTCAGATCTGGTCGGTGCTCGAGGTATGGGGGAATTGTATCACAAGGACGCAACGTTCGAGACTGGTGGAGATGTTGACATCAGCCACTCCAGCTCCAGAGCTCTGGTACCTAGGTACCTTTGGCTTAAAGTCACGTGTCAGAATCAGCCAGCCCGAGTTATTTAGGCGAAGCAACATCCAACAACGACTCAGAAAGCCGGTGCATGCTTCATGCCATACTCATTATGCAACCCAGCATGAGCAACCCTGCCTCTGCCAGTCATGCTTGTTCAGGTAACTCATTCAGCAGGCTAACGTTTTATGCATTCGTCCCTCAGATGGAAAAAGGATTACCTCCGCAGATGATTTCGTCGCTGAAGGTTTCAGTGCTTGACAGGTCTCGCATCAGCCACGCTCATGAATTCGAGATGCCACAATTGTATCGCTTGATTCAAATTGACCACAGACAGTTCTCTTCGACAAACGTTAGAGATGGCGGTTCCGCTGGTTTTATACCTCCTAGGATAACCATATCGGACCTGCGAGGTGTGATGGAGTTGAGGTTCGAGTTTTGGTTTGTCTGACTTCTTTCCCCTACAATAAGGATTGTGTATGTCTTATGGGCTAAGCAAGCATCGGACTCTTCCTATCATTGGCTTGATATATGGCTAGAAGCAAAAAGTGACCTCAGACAAAACCATTTTAAAACATATTTAATACAAAAAAATATGTACATATTTTAAGAGGAAAAAAGCCGAAGTTGACCTCGACCAGTTCACCCCGTCGTACCCGACGTTTGATCCGCTTCTGGCAGAGGTAAGTTATTATGAAGCCCATTTTCTGCACGGAAAACGGTCTTTATATTTTTATTATCTACACAACATACGGAGTACAACTCACTCTGTCTCCCTCAATATTTTACCATTTCACTTTTATGTAGCAGCCGTTGCACCGTTTGGTCCTTTACTTTATCGTTGCCCTGTGTTTCTCAAATTTCCCTGCAACTGGTTGGTATTCGCGTATATTCATGTTTTGGCATGCAGGGCGACGTATATGGACAGGTACGCTTTGTAACACCATAATAAAAACTTGGAAGAACTGACATGAAAAAATATCACTACGCCCTTTCATCCCCGTCCCATCACGGCTTTACAAGGGCGGTTCAACTGGTTATATCAGCTCCAAGTCAGCAAGCAAAAGTAAAACCCTCGTTCTCGTTCCTGGCCTGATTCTTAATGCCCTGAATTCGGTATGGGCGAAAAAGAAAAACAATAACAAAAATAACCAAAATATAAAATATAAAATATAACAAAAGATTAGGGAAACATCAATCGAACCTTCCGATTATTTGGAGTAAAAGAAAGAAAAGTCAATAAAAAGATCCAGGTGATCCGAAGACGATTTGTTTACCGTCTGCCTTCTCCGTATCCTTAGTCAGTCCTTATGAATTTCGCTTATCAAAAACTCCGCCGTCAACATGAAGAACTCCGGGAGGAAAAAGATCCAGCTCCGGGGCCTGGGTAAACGCAGTACGCAGTAGTAAGCTGTTACAGAACATCCATGGAACTCGCTGGTCTCCTGGCATGAAACGTAGAGTAAGAGAGTCATGGATGGTACATCTATGCGGCAAATTTTAAACCTTAAAAAAGAACGCACGGAATTATTCCACTCCTTTTTTAATCCATGAGACTATTATTCAAGTCTGCAACTCTTTTGAAATTGGGGAGGAAAGTAGCAGACGGACACCAGTCATGTAGGAAGAAAGCAGTTAAAAATGTGGATATAATTTTTTGTACGGAGTACCTCGTAAGGATATTTTTTTGATTATTATTATTATTATCATTATTTTTTTTTTTTGTCAGAGAGAGAGTTTTTGCTGTTCAACCTAAACTGTAGATCGACCTCGGATCAACCACCCTTATTTCCTTCTTGGCGCTTTGCTGGCGGTTTCAGGAGCCGGGACCTTGAGGAAGTTTTTTTTTGCTTTCTTTTTTTATGCTTTTTGGTGTTTTTGGGCGCGTTCTGCGGGGGAGCAACCTTGAGACCTTCAGGGGACGGCAAGAAATAACCTAATCCCTCTCCCATCGAACGGCAATCCAATTGGGCAAGCTGGGTTAAGCTCCCCAAAAGAAAATATATAAAGTCAATAATAAAAATAAATGAATATGCGGGGAGCAAAATAAGAAGAAAAAGAAAAAGAAAAAAGAAAAGGAAAACCAGAGCGAAAACTTGATTGATAGAACAAATCTATACTTATCTGCGTCCGCAGCATCTCTCTGCCTTGCTTCATGTTTCGAGCCTTATTTCAGAGCAGAGTTCCATCATGAACATGGGGAGGAGAGCGAACTCGACATTGCCAATCATTGATCAAACAATTGACGGATATTGATTTCCTTTTCTCAACGCACATACAAGCCCCACAAAAAAGGCGAGTTGATCTGATCCATATTTCTGTTTGCCCAAGTTGTCAGCGTTAATGTTTATATTTTCTGCTCGTGGCAGGTTACGCAATGCATAGACTACTTTTGTGTAGTTTGCGTAGAGCTGCAGGACTATCCCTTAGGCACAGCACCAAGGCAGCACCAAGGCAGCACCAAGAGTGTAACCAGAGACACCAATGGAATGCTGCATTATTATTACACCGACATACACAACGGGGTTTCAAGGAGAACCGGAAGAGGCCCTTTTTCCCCTCAGGTGCAAAATCACGGGGACGGGATGGCGGATCCATTGGATAGCGTGAGAGGCATCGTTGGGGTGGGGGGAGGGGGTGACCCAGATGAGACCTTAGATGAAAATTAGAGAAAGATACTGATAAATAGAAAATTATTTCTATAATAGAAGAGATTGAACCT
>LGUA01000435.1:0-17496 GCA_001660665.1 Emergomyces africanus
AATTTGTCAACTCTTACAAATAGAATGTTGATTATTCACTGTCTATCACTCTGAAACTGATGAAACTACTAAGAGAATGATTCAAATCATCAAAAACATGATTCATAAGTATTACAATTATACATAAGATGACTGAAAACATCTGCTCTCTCACATAGAGATTGTAATCAATAGCAGAGAGTTCACAACAACAGAAATAAGCTTCTTTTTCTTATTATATAACTTCAATCTCAAGATTTTAGATTTTGTCAAAGAATCTTGAGAGACTCTCACTGCAAGCAGTCTGATGCAAACAGCTGAGAACATAATCAATAAACTCAAGAAGACTCATGAATGAGTTGAAGCATCAATGACAAGTATTTAATAAGATTATAAAAACTAAGTGAACACTCACAGAGACTCTGCAACACAGTATTAAATTGAAGACAAGATATAATTAGATCTCAAAAACATATAAACAGATCAATTATCTCATACACTCAATCATCATCACATCAAGTATACAATCATAAAAGTTGTGAATAGTCACAACTATCACTTAGACACACTCTCTGAAATACACAATGTATTTCATACAAATCTTCTACATTCAGTCATCTCAGACTTATTTCTCTTACAGAAGATTGATAACTATCAATCATTCAGTATCATAGAGAAGAACAATGAGTTAGAATACAAAATCAAATCAATTATACATCACAGACACCACAGACAACATCAAGAATATCTCATTAAATGAGTAGACTATAATTGATTAATATGAAAACCTGTCTCTGCTCTTGAAAACACTGTCACTCTAGACATCTATGATTAATTTCTTCTGTTAATAAACATTTCTGCTCTTGAGTAAGAGAGAGAATAATGTAGTGAGCTAGTACTTAATTCATTTATTTGACTTATACAATCAATCAGATCATGTAAAAAAGTCTGATTCTGAGATCAGACTTTTCAGAAAATTGTTCTTTCATTCAATCAGCATTCACTATGTTAGCATACATCTCTATGTATATATATATATTACACACAGATGTTTTTCTATGTTCTCTCTGTTTTCTTTCTTCTTCAATTAATTCATTCTTTGTATTTAGAAAGCACTAGAGCCGTATTCAGTAGTGCACTCATTACAAATGAACTTCTTATATGTTTGTCTGTAAGATTTGTAGTGTTTGTGGATTGAAAAGTTCGAATCTATGAACAAGCTTGATGAGTAGACAAAACAATGAATATAAGATATAGTCATTGATTGTATGAGCTACAACATCTGTTGAAGCTGCTCAAACAATGAGTATCATATAGTCATATTCTGCAGTCATATTCTGCAAAGCAATGAACAGTACTGAGATTATATATATTTTATCAGTATCAGCTTTGTCATTCAAATTAACTAGAAGAGATTTCACAACATTTTCATTGAGATAGCTGTAATAATGATTCATAATCAGATCAAACAGAAGTTACTGATCTGACTTCAATTCTTTGAATGAGCTTGAAAATTGAAAAACAGTATCTACAGAATATTATTCTTTCATATAGTTTTAAAACTTCATATTCAGATCAGAATGAGTTTCAATGTGTGAGAATTAATTATATTCATGATCAATGAAATGATTGTCAATAGAACTCTTCTCTTACTCAGTAATATTACAGAAATTGTCAGACAATAGAGTCACAAGCTCATTTCATGAGTTCAAAAGCTCTGACTTTTTATATTACAGTTCATTCTCATTTTTAGATTCTGATTCTGAAATATTTTCTTCATAAGTATTAAATGAATGATTGTGATTGTTTTTACAACACTCATATGCTTTCATAAAGTCAGAAAAGATGTTATTATCAATTATTTTAAGTTTGTCAATCATTTGAAATGAGTGATGTAGATGTAACTTGACACAGATATAATCCTTCAGATGATCAGAAGGCCTGTAGATTGAGTAGAATATCAACACTCAAGTCATCACACAAGTTCACAGACAAGAATTTATAGATTTATTATGAGAGTAGTTTCAGAGATATTGAAGATAGATGACATTTTTCAAGAATGAAGACTGTATTTTGTACTTTTTAAGTAGTGAGAGCTTCTGTTCAAGATTGTCATCTTTGATGCTATAAACTTGACAATGTTCATTCTCTAAGCAGCAGTCAACACTAATGAAGATACATGAATCACTCTAAAGAGAAATATCAAGAAGTAAATGATATATTTCTTGTACTGATTAGTCTCACTCTATAATAAAATAATTCATTAGTTTTGTGATCATAGATAGCAGTGAATTTCATTGATGTGCAGTCTGTAAAACTCTCTTGACAATATCAGTATAGAACTCTGTTTTCTTTTCACTTTTTGACACATATTTCATCAAATAATTCAGTACAGCTCGAGATTCAGTGCAGAGTGCAATGTCAACATTCATGAGTCAGCTCATAATAATAGTGTGATTGTAATTATTGAGAAGAGAATCATTGTGATATGAAAAAAGATGATAGTAGCTACTGTCTATAGGTTTTTTAATAACTGCTGATTCTTGAATGTTCATAGAGAAGTGAAAATGACAGGCTTCTATATTCATAGTTCTGTTCTTGCAGAGACAATAATTGACACTGTAATAATGATGTTGAATATGATTGATAATAGAAGAAAGAAATTCAAAGATATTGATGTGATCAGAAGAAGTAAGAGAGATGATAGATTATTCATTCATAAAACATATTGTATGACCAGGCTGAGAGTTATTTGTAAATATGACAATGCCTCAATGATTCATAAATGCCTGATGAATATCAGAAGCTAGTTATACAATCTCAGAATTCTGATTATCTTTTATTCAATATACTTCATGACTGTGAGTTGAGTCACAGCTCTATCACTTATAGTGATCTCAATGATCAATGATCTTAAATTTCTTATTCAACATCTCTCTCTTGAATGTAGTGTAATGAATATGAAATCACTGAGTAAGAATGACTGAATTATCACAGACATTCTGATGAGATATCTTGATTCACTGTGATAAAGTGTCATCTTTTCAATTCTCATAGTTCAGAAGAAGCTGCATGAGATCATCTCAATGATAATTCACAACTGAAAGAGTGAGAAAAAGATGAGAAAATCTCAGATTCTTGACATAGTCTTACAGCTGTTGTCTCTTCTGATTCTAGAATGAATGTGTCTTATAAGTTGAATGTGAAATGAATGATTGATTGTAAAACTACTTCAGATTTCAGTGTTGTGTCAGTAAACACTGTCTGTAGATTCTCAAAAGCAAGATCTTTGAGTGAGAAATCACTATGCTTATATCAAAACTTACCACAAACACTCACTTACTTTCAAAATAGAGTGTTAAAAATCATATAATGAAATCAAGAATATCTGATAAATCACTCATTCTTGTACTGTATTAAGAACTTAACATACTTCACATAGTCAATAGTACACTGACATAGCAGAGTATATTCAGCTGCACTATATGAAAAAAGACTTGAGAAAGCTCAGAAGAGCAGTGAGTGACTATTATTGAACTCATTCAAAGAAGTGCTGTAAAAGAATGAAAGTGTAAGATATTATTGTTGTAATTACAGATTTTATTGTGACTGTGAGTCTTATATTTCTTCAAAGTTCTGATAAAGCTGTTCAATCTCTTTGTTACAAGCAAGAATATCAGAGACAGCAGCACACTTTGAAGAATTATTAATATTATCTGAATCAAGCTCTTTGTCAAGCTCTGCATTCTCAATGTTCTCAACAATCAATTACTCAACAACATTCTTTTCATTAGACAATACATTAATGATATTTTGATTTATATTGATATCAACATATTCAGAATGATTGTGATGAAGAAAGAAAAGCCATATAATGATATTTTACTTACAAACTATGAAATTTCTGTAGACTGATGACTGAGACAAGAATCAGTATTTGTATTTGATGATTGTAAAAGCATGAGATCAAAGTCTTTGAAAAGCAGAGATAAAGCATTGTAGACTTAATCTGTATTTCATAAAAAGTTAATAACATAGCTCTTATATTTATACTGCTGCTCTCGAATCTGACAGATTTTCACAAACACATGCACACAAGTAATAAGTATCTTCTCAATCTGAGAGAGTGAGAGTAGATCTGAAATATTATCTGAATTCAAATTATTTTCTTAAGAGAATAAAAAAAGTTTATTCTACTTGATATTTTTATCAATAATATGACAGTGTTTGCAGACATCATGTTTCAAATACATATTGAATCACATTCAAGAACAGTGACTACATCCCTTCATTGTATACTTCAATAGTGAGACATGGAAATTTCAAACATACTTTCAATTCTTCAGTTTCAATGCAGAATTATAAAGCTCTGTAAAGCTATTCATTGATAAATCTACAACTATCTCATCTGCAACAATGATCTCAATTACAGAGAATGTCAAGAAGTCTGAGTAGAAGCTTATCATTGAATGAGTTCATAAGATATCATTGTCAGATTGCTGAAATGCACTCACTGATCATGAAGTATATGAAGAATTGATGAATTGTCTTCTAGCAGTATGTAAAATACTCAATGATAAAATAGAAAATGATATCTCATCATGATGTCTAGTCACTCAATGAGCTTGTTGAATTGTAATTTATTCACAGCATGTATTGACAAGAGAAGAAGAATCTGAACTGTGAATTTCATGATGATAATAGTCAGAAGATTCTGCATAGCACTGAGACTTGAAAGTAAGTGATAATGATATTTGAGATGTTTGTAGAGACTCTATAAGTGTCTCAGAAGTAAAGTGTTTTTGAGCTCTGATATGTGCTTTGTGATCACAGCAGCACTCACAGATGATAAATGATTGATGATTGAATACAAAGAGCTTCATGAATACAGTTCAACAGCATTCAGAGTAGTGTTGAGTAGAGAAAGCTTGTATCAATTCTACAGAAGTTTCAGAGATAGAAGATGATTCTAGTGACTCTATCAAAGTATCAGAGACAGAGTAAGAAGATTCTATAGAAAGCTGAGCAGCACTATGAATGCATTTTTGAGCTCTGACATGTGCTTTGTGATCACAACAGCACTCACAGATGATAAATAATTGATTGTTATATATGAAGAGTTCTATGTATAGAGTTTGATGACATTCAGTGCAGTGACATGTTTGTAGACTGCACATTATAGATAATAGAGTATGTTCATGAGACACTGTATGAAGTAAAGAAAGAAATTTGTTTTATTTTGATTTTTATGTGTTTACAGATCATCTTATAGATTATGAATCATATATGAGCTGTAGTGTACTTTTTACATCCCAAATTTTACGTCTCTCAATCATTTGATGGTATTCAAGAACGCACCAATCAG
Source organism: Emergomyces africanus (assembly GCA_001660665.1). Classification (NCBI taxonomy): domain Eukaryota; kingdom Fungi; phylum Ascomycota; class Eurotiomycetes; order Onygenales; family Ajellomycetaceae; genus Emergomyces; species Emergomyces africanus. The sequence goes on from LGUA01000435.1 coordinate 5,345, forward strand.
ATCGCAGAATGGGCAATTCCTAAAACCCTCGAAGCCACATAACATATTGCTACGCTACGCTTCGCAAACAACTCGTGTAAAATCAATCTCACACCTCGCCTTCTTGGCCCAACAGGCTTGGCATCACGTGTAATATAATCGCCTATCGGCCAGCGAAACGACGACGACAATTCAACGACGACGAGAGAGCACGCTCTATGCATTTCCTACTCTCGCTACCTCCCTCTTTGACGTGCTGCGTGATATCAGCTACCGGGGCAATGACTGTGCGGCCTCGATACCCTGCTTCGCCGCTATCCGCGTACCCGACTGCCCTAGACTTTCAAACCCTTACAAGCTGCGACAATGGCAGAACGATCGCCCAAGTATCGGCAGGAGATCCAACAGGTAAGACAGGAAGCCCCTTTTATGTTCGATATGTTTGCAGCCCCGGTGAAGTGTTCATGCATGCTGGCCTGGTCCGCTGGTTTATACCGAACTCCCGATCCGGAATCCGCAATCCTCGTGAAGCTTGAGGGCCAGGATCAATATCTCCATCTGAGGACAAATCGGCTGGGACCTCATTTAGAAGCTTGAAAATAAAGTCCAGGGAAGAAGAGATGGCATCATAAAATGATAGTGCAGATAGCCCTGGAGCTATGGGATTTTGGGTTAGCTTGCTGCCCTGGCATATCACGCAGAAGTTGACCCATGCTTCGACGGAGTAGCGCCCTCCACTACCATGAAGAATCGATTTTCGATGTCCTTGGGCCTCCACTAGGATCTTTTGCAATTATTTTCTTCACATGCAGCAAATACAGGGCAATGGGTTTAAATAGTGGTTTGCCGCATATAAGTGTTTGGTGAATTTGAAATCCAAGAGGTCGATCGCGTGCGTGGGATGGGAGATGGGAAGGGATGATATTCCCTTTTCCATAGCAAACACATCTACTCCCTTAAAATTGCTGTGTTTCTTCAATTGAGATAAATTCTCTTCGACTCTCCTATACGCGAACGCCCGAGAATCTCATTAACGCTGCCTAAACTGGTTTCATATTTGGCTCAATTTTCATTGAATCTCGCCGCTTCAACTGGGCCATCGATCAACTCCTCACATGGCTTTAACAGAGAGGAGAATGAGTGGAAAATTTAACAAGCTCCAACCCCTTATCATACCGCAACCGAGATTGCATCGCAGAATTTAGCTTCTGGAGTGAAGTACCCGGAGTTTGACGCATTTTTACCGGATTGCGAAGATGATGCAAGCACTTCATCCCAAGCTGGTTTCAACACAGATGTCGACGAGCACGTTGATGGTAGCCAGCACCAGAGCCAGGATCAGGGCCAGAATTGGGGTTGGAACGGGGCGAAAGTTTTTTGTTTGAAAAGCTACAGAGCGAACCTACTAATATATTTACTTAGATGATGTTTGTTTCCGGTGAGACGGCGGAACCATCAGCTGAAACGACAACTCTCATTGAAGAAATCGTACGGCAACAAGTTATCGAAATGGTCAGTTTTTGTTCATTCTACTCATTTATAACGTGTATTGAGCTCACCTTTCTTAAAGCTCAGTCGAAGCACTGCCCTCGCAGCGCGACGAGGTGTTCGTTCTATCTCCACGGACGATCTCATTTTTCTAATTCGCCACGACAAGGCTAAAGTGTCCCGCTTAAAGACTTTTTTGTCCTGGAAGGATGTCCGAAAAAATGTCAAGGATTCAGATGACAAAGGTGGTGCTGATGCAGGAGACTTTGGAGCTGGAGACGACCCCTTAGCTGGAGCTGGAGTCGCGGGTCCATCAGACGTTGCTGCCAAACCAAAAAATAAAAGGGCCAAAGTTGGTTTGCCGTGGGATCTCAACAACCTATACTCAGTCCAAGTCCCTGAACGTGAAGATGAAGAAGACGAGGAGGAGGAGGAACAAAATTATGCTACTCTACAACGTCTCGCAAACGCAGATGAACGCACAAAAAATATGACGCGCGAAGAGTACGTTTTCTGGTCCGATTGTCGTCAGGCCTCCTTTACATTCCGGAAAGCCAAAAGGTTTCGAGAATGGGCGGGTTTTGGAATCGTGACAGATTTTAGACCCAACGATGACATCGTCGACATTCTTGGCTTCCTCACCTTTGAAATTGTGCAAACATTAACAGAAGAGGCTTTGAAGGTGAAGGAGCAGGAAGACCGTGGGAAAAAAGGCCGGGGAGCATTGGATGATGGGGAAAAGACCAAGAAACGAAAACGAGAAACAGGGCTCTTCGACCCTCCTGAGGAGGGGAGAACCCCAGTAGAGCCAAGGCATATTCATGAGGCATATCGTAAGCTCCAGGCGATTCCAAACAAGTCTATTGCAATGACGCTACATGGAGGACGTGCTCCAATGCGCACTCCTTTGCGACTTGTATGATTTCCCCCTCTGAATGTTATGTGCGGATTGTCCCAGAGAAGTTCAACACTAACTCCTCGTCGTTTCATAGATTTGAAAGTTATTAGGCCGGATATTGTATGCGACAAGGCTTCCTATACAGGGCTTTTCATTTTATATATACCATTTAAGATTTTTTAATTTTTTAATATTTTTTGTGATTTGTGTCTATCTATCGATTTTTCTTATTCAGTTTCAATTTCAATTTCAACTTTCATTTACCTATTTTTTGGTGGTGGTGGTGTTGGGCTGCCTGGAGTTCTTGGTTTGTTTTCTGGGCATGGAAGTACCCCTGAGCTGGACGCAGATCGCATATTTTACACGCAAACCTCAAACCTGCTATGATATATACCATGATAAAATTATAACTATTATCCTTGTCGCTCTGTTGCCTGGTTGAGAGATCTTTGAACGTTGACTGGCCGCATTATCTTCGATACAATCGAGGGAGCAAGCAGTTGGGCATCTCATCTGGGATAAATCGACCTCGGCCAAATTGCAATAGCTGTCGCATAAATCTCTATATTGAAGATATATACCTATCGAAATCTATATCCCTCTTAATCGCCCCTGTTGTTTAACCTGCTCTATTTTTAACCTCTGGTGGCATAAATATCATACAATACAACTTGTATCTCCCGCAAAAATTTGGACACCTCCTCTTCCGTCCCAATAGTGATCCTCAGGCATCCCTCACAACCATGCTCATTCCCCCGAAACCGGACAACAACACCCTTCGTCTCTGCAAGAGCCTTATACACCGCCAAAGCCACTTCATTGGACGGCTTCCCGCGCTGTTCAGCTGGCTTATCAAGAACCTCAACAAGCAGGAAATTTGAATCTGTGCCGCCCAGAAACTTTCCAATTCCAGGCACTTTAGGCAGCTCAGTAACCAGTCGTTCCCGCTGTGCTAAAATTTTCTCCTTATGCCTATTCATGAGCGCAACATTCTTCGGCGCCAGTGCAGCCTTGGCCAATGCACTGGTGAGGCTGGAGATATTATACGGAGCTTTCAAACTATTCAACAATCGCGCAATTTCAGGACTCGTAAATGCCGCGCCCAGTCTGATACCCGCAAGCCCAAATGCCTTGCTTAGAGTCTGCATTACAACTAGATTAGGCCATTCCACCACCCACTCCGCCAAGCTTGACCCCTCCGGCGCAAAGTCGATGTAGGCTTCATCAACGACTACCACACCATTCCACGTTGGGTGTTCGAGGACCTTTTGGATATCCTCCTTGCGGATTAAGTTCGCAGTGGGATTACCGGGGGAGCAGATGTAGACTAATTTTATAGAGGGGTTGGAGGACAAAGCTTCGTTGATGGCGTCCGGACGGAGGTGAAAATTGTTGGCAGTGTCGAGGGGCACTTTGACGATGCTGACGTCGTTTATTTGAGCACTGACTGAGTACATGCCGTAGGTTGGGGGGCAGGTGAGGATCTGGTCATGGCCCGGTTTGCAGAAGCAACGGAGAAGGGCGTCGATGACTTCATCCGAGCCGACACCGATAAAAAGTCTGTCTGGCGTCAATGTCTTTTGTGTATGAACGTGAGTGTTTCGTAGATTGCATAGGAGCTGTTTTAGTTCGACTTGATGGCTATTCGGAAGAAAATATATTATTAGAATTGGAAAGAAATAGTAAAAATATGGACTAGATTGGGGAAGAAGTAATGTGCTCACGGATCAGGGTATCTGTTGAGGCCCAGGAAATCGACATCTGGGGGGGAGGAATTCTGGCCATTCGTTGCTGGTGCTGTCGACCACCCTTCCTGTATCCTCCCCTCAGGCGTTAATATGAGTCCAGGGCCATAGGCATTTTCATTCGCATCTAGTAGGACATTTGTTCCATCGTCTTTGTAGTCACTGACTCATTTGTATGTTAGATTTTCTAGAGTTTTATTCATTTTGGAGCTGGAGCTACAAGCCAAGGGTGGAAAGCTTACTCTCTTGCACAACGGTATGGTTGCAATTGTAAGATATTGGGCCTCGCGCATTTTGAGAGGTCGAATGGTAGATTCTTAGCTGCCATGGTTGACGCTGGTTTTGGTGGTGAGGATAAGAGGCAATATTTCGTGATATTTATTCGGTGGTCGATAAGCGGCGGGGCGAGATGGGATTAAGTTCCAGAGCTCAGTTGGTGACTCGATGTGCTAGCCAATCATCGTACATACTCCAGCTACAATCTGGACGGTGTCATTTGAGGAAGGAAAATAGTAAGACAGCCGAATTTGATATTTATTTCTATTACTGAACCAGTATATATGCTTCATCTATCTGAATATATCGATATATTTTCTATTGACTTTATCCATTCCCATTCTTTTAACGCCAAATTCCTTGAAGTATGTACAGTCGGGGCAGTATTAATATAATATATAAAAGGGTACGCAGTTCCCAAAATAAAAGTATGTCGAAAAGAGTTTACTCCTTTTTAGAAGAACTGCTTGAGTTTTCCACCTGCAGTTTGGCGGAGGCGTATTTCTGTTGCTTCTCTCTCATATATCGCCATCCCTTACCGAAGCCAGCGGTGAAGAAACTCTTTATGCTCTGGCTCGTACTAGGCCACGATATTGTCTTCCGGATCGATTTAGTTGCTTCGTCTTTGAGATTTTCATCCGCGGCAATTCTTTGCTCGAATTTGCCCCCTACCCGACGATGGACACGTTCTGGGTCTTCGTCGTTACTTTCTTCCATCATCTTATCAAATTGCGCTCTCGGAATTTGATATCTTGACTGGAACTGGAAGTACAGCTTCTCCCGGAAGGACTGGGGTAGCCTTCGAACCATATTTCCTCGTTTGAACGGGTCCATATCTTGGGCCAGCCAAGCATCTACCTCGGGATTATCGACCCAATCTAGGCTGCTGCATTGGTGGTCATTAAAAGCGACATTCGGCAATGTTTCGATCAAGGGCGCATATAGGCGACGAAAGTTGGTCATCTGCGAGGATACAATGTTGTTCACCTTGCGAGGATCCTCTGCGGCAAAGGCCATCCGAGGGTCGCCCATGTAACTTATGCCAGCGATCGTGCTATACAACTGCTGTTCTGTAAATTTCGGAGGTAGTAATAGCAGTGCCACGCGGACTGCAGATAGAAGGTTCACTTGGTTCGCAAGGCGGACTTTTGGGTGGTCTCGAAGAATTTTCACGGGCTTCTGAAGTCGCCCCGCAAGGTAGAGTGAGTCCCAATCGCTAAGGTCTTTACACAATGTGTCAATATTGACAACCCCATATTTTATAAGTGTTCCATTCACGGTAACGTAGGGGTTGAAGTAAATGCCGGCTCCCCATTTTTCTTGGACCTGGGAGACAACATAGGAGCCTAGAGATCCTAGGCCAGAGTAGTGATCGCGATACTGGTTCAGGTTGAGCGCATGCCAATGCTGGCTGTACGAGACCCCAAATATAAAATCTATCATTTTCCCACTGTTGCCCTGGCCTGTTTGAATGGCTTGTGGAGCAGCCGGGTGGGAACTTTCAGCCGGACCTGCAGATCGGTTGGACTGCGGGAATACGCCTGAACCGTAGGCAAACGCATATCGGATTGGAGCTTTGAACTGCCAGAGTATCTGTCGTAGGGCCTCTTTGAACTCCTCATTGATTATCATGTGTTGGTTTACTCCGAAGTTTTTTGAAGGTAGCTCCGAAAATGTTGAAATTGTGAAATCCGGATTGTCATACCAATCAGTGCTTGACTTGGATGACGATGACCCGGAGTCTGATGCGGCCGGAGGGGCACTCGACGACAAGTTCAAATTTTTATGGGCGGCAGCATTGAATCCAGGGGGAGGCCCGCTATCCCTATCACGCGGGCCAGGGGAGGACTCTGTTGACAGGAGTCGGTAGCATTTGGTATTGTTTTTGGGAAACGATGGAAGAGGAGGGAGGAAGATGCGGATATGAGACGATGATGCCAGCCGCGGTCGTATCAGAAGGGCCTAGTACAGAGTAGAAAAAAATGTTAGATTTCGGGAGATGCGACAATTCTTAAAGGTGTTAAGGGACGGGGCTTCTGTATACAGGAATATGGGATGTGGCCATGTTCGTTGGTGTGCAATGGAGGGGACAGCACGAGCTGTAGCTGGTCAAGCTGAAGGCACCATGGGTATTCAACTCCAATCGGGTTCACCGAATCTTGGACAACTACAACCAACGGAAAATAGAAGCTGCAGAAGAATAAGCCTGATATGGTTTAATGGGGAGGGGAGAAACAGGAACTTTGAGGAGTAAAGTTTATCGGGCCTTCAAACAACCATCGACGTGGATGGATCTTGGCACGCTGACATAATCCATAGATCACATGATTTATCTTATCACCTGACCAGAAACCGCGTCGTCGCGCCAAACACCATCCCAAACAAATCGACAGGCAAGAGAGTAAACAAACCAGTTGTTAAGCCAAATTGCGACCCCAACATATCCATTTAAGCTTTAGATCGATCGTTGTCCGATAGGATTGGGTTACCCCATGTTCGCCTACTATTAAGAAAAAATATCAATTTCGACATGAGCGCAATCGGGATGGAAACCATCGCCGCCCGGCTAGCCACATTTTATGCTTCTCATGAATTGGCACCGAAAGGTAGAATATCAAATTTAAAAGTTACAACGCCCGTTAGTTGGCCTCATGAAAGGCCGTCCCCCGAAGAGGTGTGTATTGACGAAAGATAGATTCTGTGTCCCGTTGCCTTATTTCTGCCCCAGTTAACTGACAACATAATTTTAGCTTGCACATGCCGGATTCTACTACAGGCCAACTCCACTTAGCCCCGACAATGCCGCATGCTTTCTTTGCGAAAGAGCCCTCGATGGCTGGGAAGAAGATGACGACCCCGTGACAGAGCATTTGAAACACTCGAGTGAATGTGGATGGGCGATTATGATGGATATCGTGCGGCGATCTTCGAACCCAGCCGAAATAGAGGACCCTACAAGTGCAAGAATTGTAGAGGCAAGGAGAGCAACTTTCGGTTCGATGTGGCCTCACGACGGAAAAAGAGGCTGGGTATGCAAAACAGAAAAGGTAAGTGCCTTCTAGACAAGTGATTCAGTTATGGTCTGGTAACATGGTATTTGTTCCAACAGCTAGTCGAAGCGGGCTGGTATTATTGCGCCAATGAAGAGAGTGACGATTTCGTAAGCTGCGCTTACTGCAAGCTATCACTGCATGGCTGGGAACCAAAAGATGATCCTTTGTGAGCAAATCACGACCTGGCTGCACATCCTGATTCGCTAACAATGGAGCAGTGATGAACATTATCGTAGATCTTCAGACTGTTCTTTTTTTCATTTTGCACTGAGGCAGCCTGCCAAACCCACCCGTGGAAAGAAAACACGATCATCCAAGGCTTCGCGCCTCTCAACGCAATCGACCGCTACAACATTATCTGAAGCACCTGAGCTTGATTTTGATGATGAAATGGACCTCAGTACTCTGTCTCAATCAACTAACAAACCGTTAAAAAAGACGAGAAAGGCACCCAAATCGAAAGGAAAGAAAATAAAACCCAAAAAAGGAGATTCAGTTGAAGTAAGTAGCCAAGTAGATATGGAGAGTAATAACGGTGATGCTCGAGAAACATCCCGTCCAAAGAGAGCAACGAGGGGGAAGAAAAGAAACAGTGATGCGATGAACGAAGCCGAAGACGAGCAAAATCAAAGGGGTGCTGCGATTGGATCTGAGCCACCTGCTAAAAGACGTACCACGAGGTCAGAAAATATTGCTACAAACGGTGCTGTAAGCCCAGGCATTGAACGAGTGGAACTGGCAGTTGCCGATGAGCAGTCAGTTCATATGGAGGAACCTCCCCCACCGAAATTACGAAAATCAAAGCGAGCTTCTTCAACGGCACGAAAACCATCTGCTGCGGCTTCCAAGGCCTCCTTAAGGTCCAAGCTTACCGATGATTATGCAGAAATTGACGCCCAATTAGAGGCGGGTCTCGCTGGAGACATCGAAGCTGATGCAAGAGCAGCATCTGAAGTGGAGGATGTAGACGAGCGCCCGACGAGAAAAAGACATATTTCAACCACATCAGCTCGGCCACCGGCACCAAAAATTATTAACACCAGTGATCTCGAAGAAGAGCCGGATATTAAAATTCAGAAACCCCAGCGAAAAAAGAATGTAGGCAGGAAGAAGCCCACAGCAAAGAAGTATTCTCGCGCTGGTGCCGAACAAGAAGCTTCCAACCTCGACGTCGATGAAACTGAGTGCATTAAACCTACCAGGCGCCCTAACCCGGAGGAGACGATGTGTGAGAATGTGGAGATGGAAGACGCAGTTGTCCCTAAGGACCATGAGGACGACAGCCATTTAAATTCCCAGCCGAAGCCTGCTCCAAAAAGAGTTGGGCGACCGAAGGGTTCGACTGGTAATTCGAAGAAGTCTAAGCAGCAACCGCAAAGTGACGCTGCTGCTGCTGAGAAGGCCACCCTTATCTCATCTGATCACCATGAATCTCCCAAACAAAACAAAACAAATACCGAATCTCACAGGAGGGAGCAAAAAGCAACGGATGCAAACTCCGAAGGTAAAGCATCACAATCAGACCTAGAAACCCAAAAATCAGCCGATGTGGCACGGAAGGTCGCGTTTAAAACATTCAGAAATCATGATAGTTCAAAAAAGAATTGTGCGCAGCAACGGTTGAAGAGCCCAGACATGTTTGATCGCCCATCCGACCGAACAGTGCAGACTTCCCACACTCCAATGTCAACCAATGCATACCCCCATGCATCTACACCATCTTCATCCCCGCATTCGTCCGACGCAGAAAACCGGCCACCCTCAAGCCGACCATCTAATAACCGACCCCCCTCGTCTTCTGCGTCCAAGCCTCAAACGGCTCTTGTACCCCTTGCGGCAAATACACCTGTTACTTCACCATCCAAAATATCTGGTCAGCTAATGACCTCCCATGCATGGCATCCTGTTGACCCAGAGGAAATTTTCCTTTCGGATTCGATGAATAAAGGGAATGTGAATATCAACGATGTACTACACGCTGTAAAAGGGGACCTAACAAGCCCGGAGAAAAATATGACCGTGGAAGAATGGATCATGTGGAATGCGAAAAACGGGGAAACTATGCTCCGAAACGAATGTGAACGATTGGTTGGTATTTTTGAAAGCGAAGGGGGCAAAGCCATGATGGCTCTTGAAGGGATCGAATGTATGGAGTGATTCAGTGACCTGATGATTCGGCGTTTTCGGTTCTAGGGAGATTTTTTTTTTTTCCTTCTTGTTTTTTGGCTTTAGCTTTACGTGCAAGCTCAGCCCTAGGCAGGACATCATGGAGTTCAAATGGTTTTCATATTTTTTCCCCTTTTTCCTAGCATACCTAGCATAAATGTCCAGTATATAAAGCATAGCAAGCAACCACAACGCCGGGGTATATAATAGATGTGTTTGTGAAATCGCAATGCCAGAACGCGAGACTAAAAAGAATATCACCCTTACTCCAACATTCATGAAATAATGCCCAGTCTACCTTCCCAGCAATCCTCTTGTTTAATTCCCCCTTTCCTTCGCTTCTCGTTCCGCTTCCTTCTCCGCTCTTCCCTCTCCTTCGCCTCCTCCTCCTCCCTCGTCTTCAACCTCTCCCCAAGGTCCAACTGGCCCGCCTTCCGTTCCTCCTCTTCCAGCATCCTCTTCTTATGCGACAACCATCTCAATCTGTGCCGCACGTCCTCTAGGGTGGCTACAACAACCTCTCCACTCTGGCCCGTCGCAATCAAATGCTGCTTGCTGTTCAAATGCTCCACAAATTGTATATTATCTTTGTACGTCAGGTCGCATTCCGGGCAGTAGAACCCTGCTCCGCGACCTCGTTTGCCTATAGCGGACCCTGCAGGGATAATAGTGGTCTTGCCAACCATTGATGCGACATTTAGCCGCTCAGATCGGGAGCTAGTAGCTTCGAGAGTGCTAAAGTCGACAGGCGCATGGTATTTTTTGCCGGCTAGTTTGGCTTCGTAGCGGGCTTTTGATTCTTCTTTCGACTTGGCTTCTTCGGCGGCAGCCTTTTTAGTGTATTCTTCGCGATCCCATGTTTTGCGGAAGGATGTGTCCGAGGAAGTTGTCCCGTATGCGGACGCTTTCTTGGGGGGGTCTGGCATTTTGAGTTGGGGGAAATGTGGCGACGATGGGGAAACGGATAAAAGAGCAAAGTACTAGTTCAGCTCAACTTTTCTTATTCTTCAAAAGACACATATGTATCTGAAGGCCCTTCAAATCCAACAGAGGTTCGAAAAATGGAGGAGATTTTGGCAAAATCCTTTAAGACATGCACTGCAATACGTTCGTTGAATCTTATCAACTCCATTGGTTGAAACAAGGTCGGAAGGCAAAAGTTTTCATCACGTGATCGATCGTTTCGGGCAGCTTCTTGCCCGCCTCAAGCTCGTGTCGGTACAGTACATCCACTAGCTACATGGAACGCTCCATTCTACTGGTAGTAATGAACGGGACAGAATTCCCATGCAGGGTTGATTTTGATCCTCAGCAGTGTCAGTGAGTCCATTTCCAATGGAACCCCCTCGCAATCGAAATATTTTTGCGCCGCGGGCTCGCCTTTGAACAGCGAACGCGGTGGTTTCAAAGGGCATCTCCAGCGCTCAATAACGATACCAGCAGTTCACACGCTAAACAGCAACTGTAATTCTGCTGGCTGAAAAGCTCCTCTCGCCGTACCCTCCAGCTTCTGATTGGAAAGCCTAATTCTGCTGAGACGCATAATTAAACTAGCCATCAAGCCACTCGCTTCTTAATTGCAGGCAACAAAATACCGAAGAAGCAAGGTGTTATAAAACTGAGCCGTATCCGTTTGGGATTTCTGTTTTTACAATATTCAGATATTCAAAAACTTACCCATATATTTTATCGTCTTTCCACGCCCCGTCAGTGCTTGAAATGATTCATCACCCTGACCATAATGGTGCACCATCAAGATCACCATTCACTGATCTGCCCACGGAGCTTCATGCACATATCGCATCATATCTATCTTATCCCGACGCATTAGCACTAAAACATACGAACGCATATTTCTATACGCTTGTTCAAACGGGCCTCGTGCTGAAAGTCAACTGGATACTTGAGCGTTGCCAGCTCAAGCTTCGAGTTCCATTTACGAGTTGCGAGTTTCGCACAGATCAGACATTTTGCAATGGGGAGATTCGGGAGATTATGGAAATACGACGACGACATCAGGAATGTAGACCTGGTGCAGGGGGATGCTTGGTAGTGGAGGGTTCGAGCTGTGGTGGCCGGACCCCTTTTTGGTTCCTCAGGAGCCGTCGCCTATTCTTGTGGCGGCGAAAGCGGATTGAGCTTGATTATTTTGGTAGGATTCCTGAGTTTACGTTAACTGCTGGCGGTGGAACGCCAGCTTTGATCTTGCAATAATTATGGCCAGGAACCTGCGCTAATTTTTAACTAGCTCTAGTCATCGGAATCCTTGTGTGCGCCATTGCCATCATGTTTGTCCCAGTATCAAGGTAAGCTTCTCTGGACGTAATAAAATCCAGCGATTTTTTCGTACTGAGAATTTCTGGGGTTATTTTCATTAGGAATTGACACTGGCCCATGATGAATTCTGCGCTTCTTTTATAAATATCCATGAGTTCACCTTGACACTAAATAAATTCGGCTAGCACATTTAATGGACGACATGACCGAGCTCGACTACCCGTCCTACGCCCCCACTAATTACTATAGATGCTGGGAGATCAAGTATAT
>LGUA01000436.1:0-17493 GCA_001660665.1 Emergomyces africanus
ACTTTCTTTGCTCCTCCTCCTCCTCCTCCTCCTCCTCCTCCTCTTCTTCTTCTTCCTCCTCCTCCTCCTCCTCCTCCTCTTCTTCTTCTTCAACTTCATTCTCGCCCTCATACTAATCCATCTCTGCTCATCTCTAATACCAACCCGCCCTCGTTCAAATTCAACTGACTCGATCATGGCTCTCTCCCAGCAAATCACCACGCCTACCTGCACCTACGAGCAGCCCCTTGGCCTGTAAGTTAAAAAAAATTAAAAATAAAAAAAATTAAAAAATACCCCTCTCTCTATTACTATGTACGTACTCTAACAACAACAACAACGACGACGACGACGACGCGGCCATCCAGCTTCATTAACAACCAGTTCGTCAAAGGCGTCGAGGGCCGCACCTTTGAGACCATCAACCCCCATAACGAAAAGCCTATCGCCGCAGTCCACGAGGCCACAGAGAAGGATGTCGACATCGCCGTCGCTGCTGCTCGTGCCGCCTTCGAAGGGCCCTGGAAACATGTCACCCCAACAAACCGTGGCCGCATGCTCGTCAAGCTGGCGGACCTGATGGAACAGCACTGCGACACCCTTGCTGCTATCGAGGCCCTTGACAACGGCAAGGCTTATTCCATGGCCAAGATTGACGTCGCCAACTCTGCCGCGTGTATCAGATACTATGGTGGTTGGTCCGATAAGATCCACGGCAAGGTTATCGACACCGACTCGGAGTCCTTCAACTACACCCGCCACGAGCCCATTGGTGTCTGCGCCCAGATCATCCCTTGGAATTTCCCCTTGCTCATGTTCGCTTGGAAGATCGGTCCCGTCATCTCCACCGGAAACACCGTCGTCCTCAAGACCGCTGAACAGACCCCTCTGTCAGCTCTCTATGTTGGCCAGCTCATCGTCGAGGCTGGTTTCCCAGCTGGTGTCATCAACATCATCTCCGGAATTGGCCGGATAGCCGGTGCAGCCATGTCCGCCCACATGGACATTGACAAAATCGCCTTCACGGGCTCTACCATTGTTGGCCGCCAGATCATGCAGGCCGCTGCCAAGAGCAACTTGAAGAAGGTCACGCTCGAGCTGGGAGGCAAGAGCCCCAACATCGTCTTCAATGATGCGGATATCGAGAACGCCATCTCCTGGGTCAACTTCGGCATCTATTTCAACCACGGCCAGTGTTGCTCTGCTGGTAGCCGCATCCTGGTCGAGGAGGGCATCTATGACACCTTCCTCGAGCGTTTCAAGGCCCGTGCCCAGAAGAACAAAGTCGGCGACCCGTTCCAGAGCGACACTTTCCAGGGACCCCAGGTTTCCCAGCTCCAGTTCGACCGTATCATGGGTTATATCCAAGATGGTAAAGCTGCTGGTGCCAAGGTCGAGATTGGCGGTGAGCGTCTGGGTTCTCAGGGCTACTACATCCAACCAACCATCTTCAGCAATGTCACGGAGGACATGAAGATTGTCAAGGAGGAGATCTTCGGACCCGTTTGTTCCATTCAGAAGTTCAAGAATGAAGAGGAGGCTATCCAACTTGCCAATAATACCTCATACGGTTAGAATCTGCTGCAGGGCCCTGATTCATGATGAAACATTGGAATATACTAACTGACTGACACAGGCCTTGCCGCTGCCGTCCACACCACCAACCTGAACACCTCCATCCGTGTCTCCAACGCACTAAAGGCTGGGTAAGTTCCAAATCACTTTTAAATTATTTAATTATGCAATGCAAGAACACCAAAATTAAATTAAATAAAATAAAAATGAATAAATAAACAAATGCTTTTTAACTAACCCTTGTCAGTACCGTCTGGGTCAACAACTACAATATGATTTCCTACCAGACTCCATTCGGAGGTTTCAAGCAGAGCGGCATCGGCCGTGAGTTGGGAGGTAAGCTGGCATCCCCTCTCTATGTCCCCTTCTAAATTATTTGTTCACTCTGGTCTAATTTTAATTATCTGTAGAATACGCGCTCGACAACTACACCCAGGTCAAGTCCGTTCGCATTCGCCTGGGTGACGCCATGTTCGGTTAAATTTGAAAAAAAAGCGGGGTACTTGTTTAGCTACAGCTTCTCTCTGATTTTTGCATATTATGTTAGAGTGTATTTCTTTTTAGGTTGCTTTATATAGCTGCTAGTAGTACAAGTCTCGGTCGGTTTGCTCTCTCTCAGTTTGGTTTTATGATATCACTCACGACTTCGGGTTTTATTTGACTAGTAATAAAAAAAAAATCATCCATGCCATGTCATATCATGTCTACTTAAAAATTTACCTACTACCTACTACCTACACAGTATATGCCACCACGAATAAGTTCTCTCACAAATTGACATTTTTCTATTTCAGTTTTGTTTTTGAGCATTGAGGATAGGCATTGTTTAACCCTCAAAACCTTATTTCCCTGTTTCAACAATTTTTGGTTCTGCATTTGCTTGTATTCAATAAAACAACAATTCCAGTCTTTCTTTTTTCAGTTATTAAGTTTAAATAACTATTCTTATTCTAAGCTTATCCTTTCCGAACCTCGGCCGGGGTCGATTGTGGGTTAATCTTCCTTTTTTCCCACGTCGGCCATCCAACCTATGGGGGCAAATTTGAATGACAATCAATTGGGAAGAAGAAAAAGGAGAAAATATATCTGTGTTACTGTTTGACTGAAGCGAAAAACAACAATATGGCAAAATTGAGTATAGCTAAGTTAAATTTACATAACGGAATGAATGACTGACGGAATGAATGAAGCAATTGGTTAATTTCTTCTGAGCTAGGTCATATAGAACTTTGTAACTGAGTATGAGGTGTGGGAGTATAATATATTGGCCTGCTTGTTTCCATCTACTCTGTGTGTGTTCGGAGACTATGTACCCTAGAGATAAAGGGAGATCGTCGGGCCGGTGCGGATAGATGCCTCTGACATGGTGTTAAAGTGTTTGTTTTCGAGGTTGATAACAGGCAGAGGATAGTATATATCAAGTTGTAGCGAAAGGTTGATTTTATATATTTTTATTTCTTTGAACTTAGGTCAGACAATGTGGATATATTGCACCGACGTTTCAGTGGGAATCTGTCACAAGATACGTCACTTCATTATATGAGGGAGACGTAGGAAATAAATATGTAAAATGTTGACTTAAGTGGGATACGAAAAATGAAATATATGCTTCCGTTAGGTTGGGTCGTGGGACATGCATACAGTAGGGCCATCATCATTCAACATGGTCGTTCTGTCTCTCTCTATAGAGCTATGTAAAGGGACGATTTCATATCCAAGTAGGGAGCGCAAGTCCCAAAGCACACTTCGCAGCGGGTGATTAAGCTGGCATGTATATACATCGAAGAACTCGAGAGGGGGCTCGAGATTGAAATGCAGGGCGGGGGGAGGGGGGAATCAAAAAAATGGAAGAAAGAACATAAGAAAGGCATAACTTCATTAAGAAGTAAATGGAGAAAAAAGCAACAAGAAGAAAATTATGATGAAGATGAGATTAACAACGAGATCCCTATAAGAAATACTCGCTCTTCCCCGGCCTCATATTCGGCACATGTCTCATGTTATCCGGCACTTCCGCAAAAAGCTTGAAGGTCGGTTTCAGATCCTCCCGTATCTCACACACCGATGCCATATTCCCGCATCGGTAGCAGTAGTTCGGTGCGCTCCATACAGTCACAACGTTTTGCTTCAGGAAATGGTATTTGTAACCCTCGTTCACAAGCTGGTGCGCACGAGCTATGAGAGTTAAATCATTCACTTGGCAGAATTCTTCAGCTACTTTGTCGCCGAATAGCCAGCCTATTGTGAGTTTTGGGTGTTAGTCGTTTGGCGACAGCACTTATATAATATGGAAATTGAACGTGGGCATAATAGAGCGACATACCTGCGCCTCTAGGACTTACAGCCCATGTTTCTACGTCGTCCGGGTCCGACCAGACGAGGTCGCAGAAGGCCCCTTCATGTGGGATTTCTTGAGCTCGCGCCACAACCCGCACCTGGTCTAGCGTTCTAATTTCGGGACTTAGTCCGCCATGCACGCAAAGTACCTTCCCATCCACTATTGCCCCCAGTGTCATAAAGTCAAAAACTTGACAACAGGCTTTCCATACAGAGGCGTTGCCATATTTCTGAAAACATTCTTCGTAAAATCCGTATACTTGCGTGATCTGTCTAGATTCGTGATTGCCCCGGACTAAGGTAATTCTATCTGGGTATCTAATTGAAGAAAATACTTATTGTCAGTCACATTCCAGTTGCAGGAACAAGGCAAAAAAAGAAGAAGAAAATGGCAAGAGAATACTAACTTAGCCTTTAAACAAAGTAATAATGTCAACGTCTCCAAACTAAAATATCCTCTATCCACATAGTCCCCCAAAAATACAAAATTCCCGCTAGGTAAGCAGCTCAAATGTGACGCATCTTCTGACTTGTCTTCTACAGAAGAAGGGGCGTCATTTTCATCTGCGTTACCAGTATTGGGTCCGTCGACGTTTTGCCTAATCTTCTTCCTTAATTTTGGGTCAGTGATGCTGGACGGTGGTTCGATGTCATCCGATGTAATGATTGTTGGTGGGGCCGTTGGAGATTCGACGTTGTTGTCATTCGGCATGCCTCCTGCAACGCGAAACAACTCGAGCAAGTCGTAAAATTGGCCATGGATGTCGCCGCAGATCGTTACTGGGGCGGAAACGGGCTGGATATTTGATTCTAGAGGTATAGGTGGTTTTAGTGGCAACTCGACAATGCGAACCTTTTGGTTTGCCGCAAAAAATAGGAATATGGGTAAAATGAACCTTCCATCATGAATTCCTTGACAATCTCACATAGCTGTTTCATATGGTGTTCTGAGAGATATTTGCAATCTTTGGCAGCTTCAAGCCACTCGTCTGGCCCCGCATTTCTCTTCAACCGGGCCGGCCCTGGTTGGGGAACGGATTTAGGTACCATCCCGGAGTTGGACTTCCCTTATCAAACGGGAAAGGAGAATCCAGAATTTAGTATTTTGTCTTTTAGTAGAATACAGTTCGATATGGTACTTGCGCAGGGAGGGGAACTTGGTAGACTGTCAGTCAAGATGTCCAATCAGTCAGGAGAAGACAGGCTCAGAGAAGTGCTACGCCCAAGAAATGAGAGAAAAAGTCGCCAGTATATCACAAGGCGGAAGGAGATATCGTATGTACGTAGCCAGTCAGCTCTAAAAAAAAAAGGGTAGATTTGTACTAGCATGCAGTTTGTGAGTCGGTGTTCTGTGTCGGAAGATCTGTCAGTGAAGCCAACGCCAAAAGATTCAAGCGAGGTTCAGACCTGGTAACTTTTACGTCACTGCTGTTACGATCTAGGCCTGGGATTCTGGTGCGATGGCCGCCCAATACGCTGTAATCCAAATACGAGTATTTTTAGAACATCGTCCGCTCCCAAAACTCACCCAACCCCATCATACTAGTACTAGTACTACTATTCTACTTTTACCAGAATGTTGTCTTTGTTCATCTCTTCGACGCCCGGAGATTATTCCTCGTCACTCCCCATAAATTATGGTGAAAACTTTTTGTGACCAACCCCCCCCTGAGGCAAATCGCCCATCGCTGCGGAGGCAGATTCTAACCTGCATCTAATCAAGGTTGGACGAATGCCCTAATCGCTCTACGGATGCAATAGATTCCCCCTGCTGCTGCATATGAAAAAAATTAAAATTAAAATTAAAAAACCGACACAATGATCTACCGGAAAAAACGGACTTGAACTTGAAGTTGACTGATTTTGGTTGTGCCACCACCGTTGAAACAATTTTTTGAAGGTGTTATACTTGAAACCATTACTTAGAAAGGCACATACAGTTCTAGATTGCACCAAAAACATCACGGCCTGCCGTAACTCTGATTCGAAGGGGAGGGCGAATACCCGGTTCTGACTGAGTAGTTTATTTTTAGCCACTTTATCGAATAGAGCCCGGCACTCAGGTCGAAAAAAGCTTTCATTGTGCGTGAAAAATACGAAGGCGCTTTTTTCTTGAGGAATTTCTCGTACAAATATGAGAGAAAGGAGAGCATAAGCAATTCAAGAAGATTTTCCTGACAGGCATTGCCGCCTCTGATTAATTCTATTATATGTAAATCTAGATTGTGCCATTATTTTTGACCAGTTGAGCAGGTCAGAACCACACGCTTTGTAGATTCACAGAACCTAATCTTCTCCTTGTTTAATTTAATTAAACACCGGCGGACTCGTCGGTATATGCCTCGGTATAGGTCGTGTGGAGTACTACTAACCACAGCAGATAGTTACGTTGCAGGCGTCCC
This sequence comes from Emergomyces africanus, assembly GCA_001660665.1. NCBI lineage: Eukaryota > Fungi > Ascomycota > Eurotiomycetes > Onygenales > Ajellomycetaceae > Emergomyces > Emergomyces africanus. Next base: position 6,294 of record LGUA01000436.1, read on the forward strand.
TGTCACAGCAAATGTCCTATTAGTATCTAGCAGTGTGTGGGGCGGGCAATGAAAAAGGTTCTCTTCACGCCACTAACTTTTCTTCGTCGGACTTCCATGAAAACACAAAAGAGCCGAGGAAAGAACCAATCAAGATGGAAATGATAATGTACCCGTTGTAGTACATGGCTAGCAACATGACAAAATATGCAACTCCGAATTGCAACATGTGTAGTAATGAGCGGGCGGTGTGTTGAATCAGGGTCGGTCGCAGGGAACGTTTTTGGGAGTTAAGAAGGGTTTCCTGTGTAGTATCGGTTCCGTTGGATGTCGATTTTGGGCTCGCCCTTGGTCGTATACATCGTTTCGAGCAGATGGTGGGTTTACCAGCAAGGTATTTATCGAATTCGTAGCCAGCGCGTCGGAGGAATTCTAGAGACATGACGAGGAGGATGACACCGATGCATGAACCTGCGAACATTCCCCTAGACGTGATTCTCCATGTCGACGAAATGAAGCCTCCACATCATTCCTGTTAGGGCACGAAAAAAGAGGACAAAAGAATTAACAGAGTTGAAGGAGCCTTGGGGGAGCTTACAGGCATTGATAACATGCCAGTTCCAAAGCATCTAAAATCGAGATAATTGTCAATCCCAGTGCCGTTTATTGCGCAGCCTGCTAAGAAATTCTCATCACTTCCAAATCAAACAGCGAGACTTACGGAAATCTTGCAGCCATTGTGAACCATACCACTCATGCCACTCATACCACTCATACTGCTACCAGCAGTAGCCGTGGCCATAGGCGCCATATGTGTCATTGTCATTGACATATCCATTTTGACGCTAGATTTGGCTAGAAGTTAACAGAAAGAAGTTGGAATCACGCAGAACGGACTGCTGGTGGTGGTTAGGAACAGAATTTGCTTGGGCTTTTTGGTCTATGGATAAAACGAGGATATTATTCTTTTATACAGCATTCCCCCAAAATTTTAGGTTTAACGGTAACGGGAATGAAACCAAAGTATATAAAGCTTCCTTTTAAGAAATGTGTCTTTGCGTATCGTAAATGTGGATGCATCAGAGTCAAGCTGAGTGCATTTGAGCAGAATATCCCAGATCTTCGGAGGATTTTGCCACTCCGCATCCAAGAACGGTAAGGCGAGCAGTCCATTTCTGGGAAAGTTTAGGAGTAAAGCCTGGGAATTAGATAGTTATTAAATAGGATCCATGGATATGTCCCTTGATTCAAACGCCTCGGGTGGGATGGTGTTAATATGCTCAAACCTTCGCCATGGTGTGCTCCTAGCAATAAGCATGAGTTGGAACTCTAGCTTCGAATTCAGCTTCGCACATAATATGGATATCATGAGGTGTCGTCGTGAGTGAGTACTGTATGTACAAAAGCATAACGTCTCTATTAACTGAGATCTCAAAAGTCTACGTTGGTGTTTCGACGGTGCTAATATAAGGCGAAGTACAGAGTAGAGCAGCCATGAACTGGAATATAGAAACTCCGGCACCCGGACTGACTCTGCATATGGAAGGCTGCATGCGGGACGTTAGTCTGTAATAGGAAGCCTCCCGAGCTCCCAAGGCAGGCTGTTGTTGGCAGACTTTGGCTTCATCAAACAAACCTTCAAATAACCGTCAAGTTCTTCACTTACATCAATGAGCTGATCTAGCAACAATCCCCCCATCTTCGGCATCTTCGGCATCTTGGCACATCTTCCGCACACTCAACCATGACTCCCCAATCCCCCAGGTTATCGTCTGCTGGCGTTTTACCCATCTCTGCCTCCACTACACAGAAAGGATCCGCGAGCAAAACGAGCTCCAAAGTTGCTGCTCCGCGGTTGAAGCTGCTGATTCGGAGACTTCCTCCTGGTTTGACGGTTCAAGAATTTGAGGCAGCCTTGGGTGATGAGTGGAAGGATGGGAATGGCAAAGTGGATTGGTTTCACTACAAGGAAGGGAAAATTTCTAAGGAGTGAGTCTTGCCATATTTTTCTTGGCCCAGGGTGGAGCGGGGTTTTGTTTGAAAAACGGAGGGGAAGGGGAAGAGGGCGTGCTGCTGATGAGGCCAACTGATTGACTGTCATACTAGTCCAGCAAAACCTTCTCGACCTACGAGGGTTTATTTACGTGTTACATCTATACCACTAGTTGAAGAATTATCCGAAAAAGTCCGGGTGTCGACATTCCAAGATGCGCAGAACACGGGCCGCGATTCTGTTCTCCTTGGGCCACCGGCGTTGGAATATGCGCCTTACCCTCGTGTTCCCGGAGGCAGGGTTCGCAAGGATGGCCGCCAGGGAACAATAGATCTGGATTCTGACTTCATTTCATTCCTCGAGAGCCTAACCAACCCTGTGACCAAGTCTACTATGGACCTTAGAGCGGAGGATGCTAAGGAGCATAAACCAACGATAACCCCATTAATCCAGTTTTTAAAGGACAAAAAGGCGAATAAGGGCAAGGAGACTAGTTCTCCGGCTAAGTCCTCCAGACACAGTCGTGGTGAGACAAGGGAGGCGAGGGACAAAGTGGAACGAGTCCATGCTAAGAAGTTGTTAAGCCGGGCGGAAAAGGCGACGTCCTCGCCAGGAGACAGACAGTCAAAAATTGATAGGGCTACCAAGGAAGCTGTTAGGGCAGTTAACAAACAGACTGTCAACCAAACTCCAAAGGCAGCTGGAAAGACAATTGCATCCCGGCCGCCAAAGGAAGAACTGCTCCGCCAGATAGCCGCCCCTCCTGAGCGCAAGCGCGAGCGGGGAAGCATGAGCGCCGCAACTAAAATTCTTCGCCGGGACCTGGGACTTGTTCCTGCTGGTCCACGAAGAAGGCCGGAGATAGGAGAGAACGGAGAAGTTGCTCCGATGATACCAACCAATGAGACTGAAAAACTGCCAGCTCTTTCGAACGGGGATGGTGGCAAGCGGCCTCCACCCAGAGCCAGTAAAGAAGTTGAATCTGCTAGGAAGCCCACGATTGCAAAACAGTCAAGAGCCTCCCCGCAGTCTAACCCAGCAACAGGCCGTAACGCCACCAAGTCGACGAAACCCACGCCAAGCACGACATTTACACCATCTGGACCTAAGCACCGTGCTCCACCTGCGCGGACATCTCCCCACACCGCTGCTACACAAGCATTTCTGAAACATGCTAATCCCTCCCAGGGAGTGACTGAGGAGCTCCTCGCGACTGGATTCTCTACATTTGGGAAAGTCGTCAAGGTGGAGATAGACAAGAAAAAAGGGTTCGGGTACGTGGACTTCGCGGAACCGGAAGGGTTGGCCAAAGCTATTCAGGCCAGCCCCGTCCAAATAGCGCAAAGCCAGGTTGTGGTGTTGGAGAGGAAATCCGGTGCAGCCGTTGCACAAGCGAGGGGAAATGGGAGCAATCGAGCGAGCCAAACTGCAACTGCTACTGCGACACGGGTTATATCTGGAGGTGGAGGACCAGCACCTCCACGGCCGACCCGTCGGGGAAATCGAGGCAAGGGCGGATTTAATAAAGCTGGAGGTGGAGGTGGTGATGCCGGTGGTAATGCCAGCGCGCGAAAAAAAACAGCCTCGCCAACGTGACCAGGTTCAACGGGCAGTAGTAACATTAATAACAATAAATACTTTCAACTATGTACTCCATACTTCGTACGGAGTAGTGAGCATGTTGAAAAGTCGCAATTGCAGGTACTTTAATTTTCACTTTGCGCTTCTACGACAGAGCAGTAATGGGCAAATGTTCTCGTGTAAGTTTTCAGGACAGATTCGACATGTACAGTACTACAGCAGCCAGAGCATATTAGGAGTAAAAAATTCTCAAAAAAAAAGTTATTGTATTTTTTCATCTGCGCGGAGAAAAATACGCCCTTTCAAATTCTATTATCCTAGCATGTTTAATTATACGAAAAGGTATATCAAGTTTATGAAACGAAAAAAGAAAAAGAAAAACATGGAGGCGGGACCTTTCAGACCTCCGCAGCGCCCACCAAACCAGGCCGACCAAAGTCAAGACACCGAGGTAAGGTCAAGATCATCACCACTCCCTGGATCAAAACAGACACACGAATCGGTGGCCGAAGCCTCCAGAAACATGTAACCCGAGCCGATCGAGGCGGGAGTATAAATGGCTTCACTCTAGGGCGCCGAGGACATGGCGGTCATCAGCAAGGTTGGGGATTCAGTCGCTAGTGCGAAAAAATCAGGTGGGACGATTTACTATAGAAATGATTCTCTGTAATGGGGGAAATAGAATTAGTATGCAGCAGGAAATAATGCGAGTGTTTGAGCAAAATGTAGGGGGGGGCTTACTTGAAGTAAAGTCGACTAGATTTCAGAAAGAGGATGCGGATGAGGGACGCTTAAATAGTTTTGGGGGGCGGCGCTAATGTCGCGCTAGCCTCAAGCGAGTTCCGGATTAGGCGAAATTAGTTGGGGCCGAGTTTGGCTTTAGGGTTTGATGGGTCTCGTGGGCTGAAAAGTTTTCCAAGGTTTCATTGCTTCACACAGGCGTTAATCAACGTACCAACAAACACAGCAAACAGCTCGCCTGAATGGATAAGCAGGCAGTATCCTCCCAAGAGTCCCCCCCCCTCTATTTTTTGTCCAGAACGAGAAAATATTATTCCACCGGCGCTTTTGGCCAAAGCAGGTGACGATTTATATATTAGCATAAGATGGCCCGGGATGAACTAGCGATTGCTGCCCAAGGTACGAACTATACTATCTGTCCGTGTATCGTCTGGGTTACTGTTTTTGCTCACCGTCTTTACAGGTCTTCTCTCCTTATGGCATCGATATCGAGTCCCCATACTCTTCCTTGCACCTGTGGTTTTCGCGGTCGTTCAGCTATTCCCCAGAAATTCCAAACCTGATTCCCTGTCACTGGCCGCCACCCCTCCCTCTCCAAATAAGAGACAAAATGCAAAGGCGGAATCTGACACCTTCGGAGTATCCACAAGCGATTCGCTAGCCGTTGCTCAACCCAAACGGAATTATTCACGGTCCTCCTCCGCTGACACTGGCAATGCAAGAGCCAAGCAACATGCGAATGGTCCGAAGAGGGTACATGGCACCAAACCCGCGAGGAATGGCGCCAAAAACCAGACCAGAGGGCTAGCGCAGGAAATTGCCGTCCAACCTTTGGTCTTTTACGCATCCTTGACCGGCTCGACAGAAACGCATGCCAAGTTATTTTGCGATATGCTTCAGAAAGCATCTAACTCATTGGTGGCGAGTAGTAAAGGAACACTCTTGGCTCCAGAGTTACACGATCTGTCGTATATTGAGCTCGACGACTACTTTATTACTGCGCCGAAACCACCAGACTCAGCTCCGAATACCAGGTTCTTTTACTGCATTTTAATACCGACTTACAACATCGATACAATGATTGATACCTTCTTGGCCCATTTGGATGAAACGCATAATGACTTCCGCATCGATACGTCTGCGTTGTCTGGGCTTGCCGGTTATTCCGTTTTCGGCTTTGGGGATCGAGAGGGCTGGCCCTCGGAGGAGGAAGGGTTTTGTTCGCAGGCGAAAGAAGTAGACAGATGGATGGCCAAACTGACGGGGAAAAAGAGAGCATATCCGTTAGGAATGGTGGATGTTAAAGGAGACAACATCCAAAGGGGTTTAAGTCATTGGTGTGATGGTGTGCGAGATGTGATGTACGACTTAATGGCGTCTGGAGGCCTGGGTGAGGGTGTTCCTGGAAGCGGCGATCCCTTCGAGAGTGACGAGGAAGGTATCGACGATAACGAAGAAAGTGGCGAGGTTAGCCAGAATCGTCAGAAGACCAGCAGAACGGAGCAGATTGTGGACCTTGAAGACATCAAATTCGGCGCTTCTGATAAGAAGAAAACATCAACTGATTCTCAACTACTGGCTATTGATTTCACAACGCAGATCCGCGCTCAACCTTCTAAACTGGCACCACCTCACCTTGAAATGGTACCCATGTCGTCGCCTACCTATGCCGCGCTGACCAAGCAAGGATATACAATAGTTGGTTCACATTCGGGTGTGAAAATATGCCGCTGGACCAAATCCGCCTTGCGGGGACGTGGCTCTTGCTATAAGAATTCATTTTACGGAATCAAATCCCATCTTTGTATGGAAACGACACCATCACTCTCTTGCAGCAACAAATGTGTATTTTGCTGGCGCCACGGGACAAACCCGGTTGGGACTACCTGGCGTTGGAAAGTTGATCCCCCGGATCTCATTTTTGATGGGGTAAAGGCCGGGCACTATAAAAAAATTAGAATGCTACGTGGCGTGCCTGGTGTTCGGGCTGAACGGTTTGCAGAAGCCATGCGTATTCGACATTGTGCACTGAGTTTGGTTGGGGAGCCGATATTCTATCCACACATCAACGAATTCCTTGCCCTACTTCACAACGAACATATTTCTAGCTTCCTTGTGTGTAATGCACAGCATCCGGATGAACTTGCAGCACTTCATCGTGTCACCCAACTGTATGTTTCCATTGATGCCAGCAATCGCGACAGTCTTCGGAAAATCGACCGGCCCCTTCATCGTGACTTCTGGGAAAGGTTCCAGCGCTGCCTTGACATACTGCGAGAGAAAAGATATCTCCAGCGGACGGTGTACAGGCTCACGCTTGTTAAGGGCTTCAATGTGGATGAGGAAACAGCTGGTTATGCTGACCTGGTGGAAAAGGGCCTTCCCTGTTTCGTGGAGGTTAAGGGAGTAACATTTTGTGGTACCAGTACAAGTGCTAGTGCTGGGCTAACAATGCAAAACGTTCCGTTCTACGAGGAAGTCGTCACCTTCGTTGTCGCATTAAATGCTGAGCTAGCCCGACGCGGCCTTGAGTACGGCATTGCAGCTGAACATAAACACAGCTGTTGTGTTCTACTTGCCTCAAACCGGTTCCATTTCGATGGTAGGTGGCATACTAGAATTGACTACGACAAATTTTTCACGCTTCTGGAAAAGGAGAAAACCGATGGCATATCATTCCGCCCTGAAGATTATATGAGGGAAACTGAAGAATGGGCTTTGTGGGGAAATGGAGGATTTGATCCAAAGGACACGCGGGTTTATACCCGGGGAAGAAATAAAGGAAAGCTAAACGCAGCTCTGAAGGAATCACAGGAAAACGCCGGTTCGATCGACAGCTAAGATGTTACGGGAAGCTTCTTTTGTCTGTACATTCGCTTCAGGGCCTCGCAAAACGTGGATTAGAGCGGCGACTCTTACCACTTTGAAGTGCCCTGCCTGTTTCAGGCCAGCTCCAACCGTCTATTATAGAAGTTGAGTTCTAGGGATTACCACTTCTCAACATTGTACAGTACATATATTAGGGGCGGGGTGGCGTTAGGTACCCATAGCGACTACTTATTGGACAGGTTAGCGCACTCTACCGGCCCTGCCACAACAGCCTGAAGCTGCATTGTCAATTCACAAGAACAGATTACTGTGACCATGTTCCAACGATCTTCCCAGAAGGATGAATTTTAATAAAATTTGGCTGGCATGGTGACTCGACTTGGAGGTATTCAGTGAGTGCTGCCGCAAGCCGATTTCTAATACGTTTGAAATCTACGATGAAGGGAGGAATTTACAAAATTGCTGTGAAGAGGCACGAGCTGCAATACCAGTCTACTCTTCTACCATCTTATTTTGTTTCTTCCCCTGCCGTTTCGCCATGGATAACATAACTGTGCCTCATTCGTACTCTCCTTAATTCCTACTTTTCTGCGATTAAGGCTGCGACCTCCGGTTGAATTGAATAACATGAATTTCAAAAAAAATCAAACCTATCATGTGTAGATTTCAGTTTCAAGATCCTCGCATCCGTTCCCACCCAAATTTGTATCTCATCTAGATATGTTCAAGTGGACATGCCATTGCGCGACAGTTAATATTCCTCCCGTGATAGTTAGCCAGCGGTAAATATCTCTAAGTTCAAATTTCATACAGCAGATCGTTTCTCGTTATTAATTGGCCTAAAGGATCTGATTTGCATCCTTCAAGGGTCGAAATTTTCATCCTAGCCTAAACTCGCCGGGAAGGACCGAGGGCAAGGTCACCTGATCGCAAATCAATAGGCAGCCCTGTTAGTGATAAATAAAAAAACTCATCTGGCGCAAGAACCGATGTTTCATCCAGTTCGATAATCAAAGACGTTGATATCAACTCGTTCAGAGTTATCATAACTGGTGGTTTTGCCTGTATTGATTGACTTCCTTCTTTTAACCACCGGGAACGTCCGAATATGGATGGCATACAGGTTGTGAACACGAAGTCGACGGGTGGAAATCATTGCATCAATTAGTAGTACTAGGTATCTGTATTCGTCACTCTATCTAACGCCTATATTTTAACTCCAATGCTAAATAAACCCCTAAAACAACCAAAATCTATTTATATATATATATATAGATATATATATATATATTATCCTAAAGCTCCATTCTGAAACTTCTATCCGACTTTCGTCTACACTGAACTTTTACACGAGCTAGACTGGATCAGCCTCTGCCGTAGCTCCCCCCAGAGTGCTTGCTGGGTTTGTTGGCTCCGATCAACTGCATCTCGATTCTCATCTGCCCGTCGCAGCAAATACATCATACATTCTTCTGTTGTGCCCCATACGGCATATTTGAAGACCTGGATATCCTCCTCAACAACGTTCTGGAAAGATTGCTGTTTTGTTAGCCTATACTCACGAACTGAAAGACAATTTTGAAGAAAGAAAAACAAAAAGAAAAGGGTTTATCGACATACTCTCTTCTGTGTGAGACTTAGCGACAGCTCGTCTGCCATGCCCATTAACTGAGCATAGACGATTTCTGCCAAGGGCAGCTGGTTCTGCACCTGTTCTTGCCGCAGGCTTCGCATCATTTCTATGCTTTTGGCATTATGGGTAGCAATCACCACTCCAACTTTTGGTGCGGAAGGATCATCCAGATGCTGCGTCGCTAGCATTCGTGCGGCATGGTTATATGCATGGTCCGTTTCTTCTCTAGTGTTGTGGATTAAGTGGCGTGGATCGCTGTTGATGTATGCCCCACGAACTAATTTGACGCCGAAGGCGAATTCCCCGGAGCGTGCGCGTTCGAGATGTCTGGTAAGAGTTGCAGTGGACTCTTTAAGGTACCTTTTCCAAAGTCAGCCATGCGAAACAAGACCAGAAATCAGAGGGGTATGGTGGGTGTTTGGCACAAACATTTGATAGGTGTTGTATACAACCAAATTCCCATTTTGATTGTACTTCTCCATCAGGTCCATGGTCCAAGTATCAATACCCGCTTGCTGGGAGTGATGCTCGGCATCGAATAGCAGCCTAATACCTCGGGATTTGGCGGATTCACATATCCGAGTCATTGCGTCTGTCAGGATTTCATCTGGCGGCATCCCGGCTTCGAGTAACCGTACACATTCCGGACCTGCTCCCGTGAATTTTAAAGCTACAAAGTCGCCAGGGTTTGAATATTGTACCCCTTTCAGGGTTCCTTCTACCCACTGGGCAACGTGTCCTTGATGCGCGGTTTGATGCTTAGCTTCACTGGCATTTTCAGTGGCATTTGAGAGATCTACCTCGCGAGCATAGGCTGTTATCACGCCCTTGAACCCCAGCGCTTTTAGACTGTTAACCGTCTTCTTAATTTCGGCCTCTGTGCTTCCCGCACAGAACTGTGCGTAGAAGATTTTATCCAGAAGGAATTTCAGCAATAAATTGCCCGTTAGCATGCGGATATTGCGTTTAGCCATAGCAGACGCGGCGCCCATGATATACGGATGTGACATGGTAGACTGCATGACGATACTTCTGAGAAGTGCCGTCGTTGGCATCTTTTCAAGGTTACGTTGAGGCCGTGGATAATCGTTGGGGATGATTGGCGAAGGTGTAGTGGCATCCCATGTTGCGCTTGTTAGAGTCCGCCGTGACCCAGAGGCAGGCAGATGGATTGACTGGTACAGCTGGAGCGGGATTGATCGTGGAGCGATATACTTTAATAAACTGGCTGTACGGTAAGGAGAGCAGAGTTGTAGGGCCATGTCACGGCAGCCGGAAGTTATATATGGTAGGGATTGGCTGTGGGAGATGCGGATGATGAGCCAAAAATTGAGATGACTCGTGGGGAGGCCATCGTGAACATATTATAAATAGGCAGCTTTGAAGGTAGTAACCCAAGCTTTGCTGATTTTGGGTGGACGAGCAACCACCTCAGTGGTGGCGTTCCCCGTGCAGGCTCGTTTTCTTTGGTACAATGACCCATAACATACTAACGCTACCTAGGTACCTAGGTAAGTACGTAACTGTTGGTGTGTATGGATGTACATGTACTCCGTACTGTACATACAATACATTCATTTCCAAGGTTATCCAGATGCTTATCTGATCCGGATTGTCTCGTTTGGCAGCGGAGTTGACCCCTACCTAGCATTGGCTAAACGAGCGTATCCGATGGTTTCCGCCAAATTCCTGGTGGAGTCATGTGACGCCTCTCCCTGCGGATCTTTTGGAAACTTCCCGCAAACAGGAGCAAACCTTGGAACCCACAGAAGAGAGGCGTTCCCCCCCTAGTGGACAATGCGAATGTGCGAACAGCGAAATAATATGTGTCACACATAATTGTGACTATGCGACTGTGACTATGCGACTTCGTGGGGTGACAGCGAAATTCTTCGTGGATGTACGGAGAGTACCCCGTACGGACTACGGAGTAGTATTCATGGCCGCATTTGAGAACACTACTCCTCCTGTACAGTGCCTGCGGATTTGCCTACATGTTTTCATAGAAGTTTCGAGGGGTGCTGGACTCAATTCTAACACGACTTAGAAATTTGAATGTACTGTACTCCGTACATACATATAATGTACGGAGTCCCTCCGTATTAGGAAGAAATTGAAGCCGCCTAGAATTGAGATGCCGACTTCGGGAGTTGGGCTGGTTCGTTCCAGGTTCTAGATCCATTATTTACACGGTCTGGATAAGGATACGCTATTATGTAACTACTAGTTAGTGTTAACAAACTGCCTTAGCGTAAGAACAGGCGAATTTGCGGGGGAAAACAGCCGTTCAGAAATGTTGGGTGTTTTTGATAATCAGTGCTAAGTGCTCTCACAGGGGCGGATGGCAGCTGCTGGTGCAGGGAAGGTTAAACCAACAGAGCTTGACCCCTTCCCCGTGCAGGCTCGTTTTCTTTGGTACAATGACCCATAACATACTAACGCTA
>LGUA01000437.1:0-17487 GCA_001660665.1 Emergomyces africanus
ACTGGCCACATCGAACTGTATAGTGGGAAGTATTATGCTTCGTGTATATTGGGAGGAACCATGGCCTGCGTGAGTATCGTCTGGATATTCTTCGCTTGCAGATCTCTTTTCGCCCATAATTATTTCCCTACGTATGCTAAAGAAATCATTTCCGATGGCGATGCTTAGGGCTTGACACATACTCTTGTCACTCCTTTGGATTTGGTAAAATGCCGTCGCCAAGTTGATCCCAAGATGTACAAGGGTAACTTCGAGGCCTGGGGTAAGATTGGCCGCGCGGAAGGTGTACGCGGTGTCTTCACTGGCTGGAGTCCCACCTTTTTCGGATACTCCGTAAGCAATCTCCATGCCTTTTCCGCTGCCTTTGGGCTGTTGCCAGAGTTGCAAATCAATATTTGAACCACGAGATTAATGGCCCACCTTGTCATTCGGTTATACTAGGCCCAAGGCGCATTCAAATATGGTGGATATGAATTTTTCAAAAAATTTTATGGTGATCTTTTGGGAGAGGAAAACGCTCGTCGTTGGAAGACATCGGTGTATTTGACTGCCAGTGCATCAGCGGAGTTTCTTGCAGATATTGCGCTTTGCCCGTTCGAGGCTGTAAAAGTCCGAATGCAAACCACAATCCCACCTTTCGCTACTGGAACTTTTTCTGCAATTTCTACCGTCACCGCAAAGGAAGGAGTTGGAGGGTAACTAAATTCCTTCGCAAGGTTTACATCTATTATATGGAGAAGGGGCAGTAGCTAACCTAGACTTGACCCTTTTACGCAGACTGTTTAAGGGCTTGTACCCGCTTTGGGGCCGACAAATCCCATACACCATGATGAAATTTGCGTCTTTTGAAACCATTGTCGAAATGATTTATAACCGTCTCCCAGGCCAGAAATCCGACTATAACAAAGGCGCACAAACTGCGGTAGCTTTTACCGGTGGCTATTTGGCTGGTATCCTGTGCGCTATCGTGTCGCATCCAGCAGATGTCATGGTCAGCAAACTGAACGCCAATCGCTTACCTGGTGAGGCATTCGGCGCAGCTATGGGCCGAATCTACAAGGATATTGGATTTATGGGTCTTTGGAACGGCTTGCCCGTGAGAATTGTTATGATTGGCACATTGGTATGCCCCATGCTTGCTTCGCTAGAATTATACTGAGCGTCTGACTAACTGTTTATGTAGACTGGTCTCCAATGGATGATGTATGTCGATTCCTCTTCCCCTGGCAGAATTATTTCCCCCTCCCCCTCCGCGGAGCACCAAACGGTGTATGATGATGCTGACAATCCCATTTTTACAGTTACGATTCCTTCAAGATTTTCATGGGCTTGCCAACAACTGGCGGACCAGCTCCACAAGCTCCGCCCAAGCAGAACGCTTAGATATCGCAAGAATGTGGATAGAAGGACAGACCTGGAAATTAGTTGCTCTGTGATATATTGTTCATATATTCATCTCCCTGTAGATGATGCCCTTGCCTTGATATTATTGGTAATGCTGCAATATTCGTGCCCCTCTTATCCTCTTATTTCTTCGCCGATGAATATAGGTAGTATTCCGTACCTTGTTCTCCTGTATTTTGGTCATTTGCTCTATTTTATTTTTTATTTTTTATTTTTTATTTTTTATTTTTTTAAAAAAAAAGAGTCAGTGTACCATCAAAAAAAGATTTCATTCTCTCCCTTCTCCCTGTTAACCCCTTTTTATATATTTACTAGGATAAATATGAAAGATCACATTCATAATAATATTAGATGAATGCTAGGTCAAGCTGAGCTTATCTGATGATGTTTTCCTAGAGTGCGAGAAACAATAACAAGGAAAATTATCGCATTACGACTCAACATTGTAGCTGCGCCCATGTATAAATAATCCAGAAACACAAGCAATTCCGTGCATATTTGACCTCTGAGACCGTATATAAAGAAGTAATCCGATGTCTTTTCAGCCTCGAAGTACATACACACTCACAATCGCATGGATGGCTAAGCGTGTGCATTGAGCCGGGGGGGGAGGGGGGGGGGGGTCCGGCTACAAGGTAGTAGTAGCAACTAACCGACTTCCGGCGCTTTCGGAGATTTTTGATGCCCCCCAAACTTGCCCTCGATCACAACGCAAAACATCGAAGACCATTATTGGAGAGACTTGCGGCCTTTCAGAAGAGTTTTGGATGGACGCACCATGAGTTAATCACTACTATTTTAAAATGGCAGCCAGGTGCGTTCCAAGTGCGTCGAGTCCAACATTACCAGCTGGGCTCAACTAACAGGATTGGCAATCTTCAGTCAGGTTGTTTAATACTATTGCCTGAGTATTACCATTTCGAGTTATTTATGGCATAGATCCATGATATATGTACTGTACATCCCAATAACACTTTAAAGAATACCTACTAGTAGTAGGCGTGTTTTATATGAGAACATTTCCGGTCCATATATATACTACTACTACTACTATGCGATGTCGTCTAACCCGGTCCTACTTCAACCGTTGGGGAGCGATCACCCGCCATCAAACACGACGGTTGTTCAGCGCGAACTGGCATCGGCCACGCGCAAAGGCCAGCTGGTGGTGTTGGCATGTTCCTTTCTCGCTGTCGTCATGACTATCGGGCCTAATCTTTCCTACGGGGTTTTCCAGGATTACTATGTGACGAGCAGTCAATCAATTCTTCCGCCTTCGCAGGCACAAAACAGAGCGTCCGTTGCGCTTGTTGGCACTCTTGGGGCCGGGTTAACATGGAGTGGCTCGATTTTCGTGAATCCGTTGATGGCGAGGATCAAAGGAAACGCAAATCGCAAAATTGCAACTGCAGGCTGTGTTTTGATGAGCTTGGCGTATGGTCTTGCCAGCACCAGTACCCAGGTATTATAAATACAGTATCAACACCAAGTATGCTTGGGTCAACAACCTTGACTCTCAAATCATACGAGTCCAGTTTGCCGTCGATTTTACGATGTTTCCCATTGTCACCTTCGACCCAGACTGACTGAATGTCAGCGCCTCGGACAATGTGGTTCCATTCAGAATCCGGGCGACGGTTAGCTTTCTTAGGAGGAGGAGAATGGGTAATAGTGTCCATGATATTGTTGGGGATTTTGTCCATCACATCATCCCAGAAGCTGTCGGCGTGTTCACGTAGGTTATCAAAGGTATCGCTGATCTTTTGGAGTGGCGTATCGAAAACATCGGGGCTGTCTGCTGGTTCCTTGAGGACAACCTGCGGTGGCCCGGAGGCGATTGCACCTCCGATAAGGAGTGCAAGGGCGAGAGACTTCATCGTCGCCGGAGAGAAGAAGTCTCCAGAGAACCGAGGGCGGTTATTCCACGTTGTACTACCGTCTGACATTAGTAATCACGAGCCAGAGAGAGGAAAAAAGAACGAACGGGTGGCAAAGTACTATACACACCTATAATGAAGATTATCCTGATAATTTAGAACAGGTTCAGACCTGTAGCGCCGATGAAATAACAGGATGGAGCAAGGGGGGATGAAGTTGGGGATTGAAGTTGATTGGGAGGAGGTTGGACAGGATTGAGGAGAGGATCGATGACGAGTAAACCGGCTGGGGAACCTTGGGGCAGCGGGATCACGTGAGGAGGTCGGCTATCACCAGCTGTTGTCCAATAGGAAGCGGGTATTGGAACATTCAGTGGAGCCCATTGCGTCACGGGACTTGGCGGCTGTCGGCTGCCGGCTCAGGTACGCCGAACCTCCGATTGGCTGGACAGGGGATTAAAGTAAGGATGAAAGTAGTAAGGAGTACCAAGTAGCAGGTGGTAGTATTCAACAAAACAGCTCCCAGGAAGAGTAGCGAGAATGACCACCTGCAGCGGCACGATTATTCCCGCCCTATAGTGGGTTGTGAGCAGGCATGCTCCGTAGTACATCTACGCTGAAAGTAGTTCCAGTTGCCTTGTTCCCCGAGGCTGTTGCCTAATGTGAAACCTTTGACGGTCTCATGCCTAACTACTAGTACTACGAGTACAGTTCCTACTAGGTACTACTATTTCAAGTTGGTAGGAAAAAGAACGGTGATATCCCTACTCATGGCATCTCGCAAATGACTCCGAACTGTAGTGTCTGATTATTAGACCAATCGTGAAGAGCGTACAAGATAGTGTTGGTATACCAAGTTCATATCATTTCGCCAGCTGCCGTTTTGAAATGCAGACTTTCAATTTTCATTCGAAGTAGGTACTACAAGAGTAGAATCCATATAACCAGCGGGTAAGACCAACCAAACACTTTCAATTGTTCCCTGAAAACTTGAATAGGTTAGTTGACCTTAGGCAGTACTAGTAGCAAGAGCCAAATAATCCTGTTTGCGTAGACCTTGTAGAGTGTATATTTAGAGGGGAAATCGCGGCTATACTAGTATTGAAGATACTATTTTGAAAAGCCCCATAATACTTTCCCCCTATATCAAATATTAATTATTCGGGAGTAATCGTACGCCGCCTAACAAATAATTGCAATGATCATCAAACATTACGAAACAGGGAAGTTCCCCGGCCAGACACCACAGTCCTGCTAGCAGGCGATATGAAAGGGGACTGGATGACCTATAAAAGAATTAAATTGACAATTTTAAAATAACTGAATAATCGTACAGGTCAATGAGGGTGTTTGCTGACCTTTAAACTCCGTGTGAAGGCAAATAGGGGTAGTACTAGATCTTTCCTGAGCGAATTGTTAGCACACTTGGAGTCGTTAACGAACTTATTATATATAAACATCCAGACGCAGTAGTACCAGGGGAAAACATGCATGGGATGATAGTCCGCTTTCTATAGTTCCTCCGCATGCCACAGGTGGAATGAGCAGATGCGACTTTATGAAACCTAGAGAGGTTTGACAAAAAAAATAAATAAAAAAAAAAACCAAGCGGCTATCTCGGCTACCCCGGTAATATAGGATCACGTGGCAAAGCCAACAAAATGAATACTTTGTTTGTTCTGTTTGCATCGCTCTTCCCCTCTATTTCCCTCCGCCTTCCACCTACCGTCAGTGTTAACTTGAACCTTCTGAGATAACAAGTTGAATTCAAGAAATCCCCACTATTTCTTGAATATTGCTTTTGAAAACCATATAGATACCCCTTATAATCCACTATATTTGCGGCAGTTATCTGGTATAGAATCCCTTTATAAATACTTTCCAGTGTCAGATATCCCCCCCGTCACGCCGAACCAAAATACACCTGCAAACTACTACCCCTCATTTCCTTTCAAAATGCCTGTAGGCATAAATCAACCCTCCAACCAAATTAAATTCACAAATGTTTCTATTGTACGGTTGAGGAAGGGTTAGTAATCGTTCCCCCCATAAACCTTTTTTCTACACCCTGGTAGCCCTATTCTCATCCCGCTTTAAACTAATCACAACACTCTCCAGGCAAGAAACGTTTTGAGCTAGCTTGCTACAAAAACAAGCTTCTCGAATACCGCTCAGGCACCGAAACAGACCTGGATAATGTCCTGCAGATCCACACCGTTTTCCTATCCGTCTCCAAGGCCCAGACGGCGCCCTCTGCAGAACTAGCCAAGGCGTTCGGCACCAAGATGTCCACCGATGAAATCATCCAGGAAATCCTGCGGAAGGGTGAAGTACAGGTTGGCGACCGTGAGCGGAAAGACATCCTTGAACGTATTGAGAAAGAGGTAATAGAGATCGTTAGTGCGAGACTGGTTGATCCCGTGTCAAAGCGGGTGTATACCACAGGGATGATTTCGAAGGCGCTGGATCAGTTAAGTGCTGCAAGTGGTCAACAAGGTGGGGGTGTTACTGGTGGTGGTGGTGGTGCTCCTGTTCCAAAGGGGAAACCTAATGAGACCGCTGATACCCCTGACGCTGCTGCCGAAGAATCCTCTCCTTCTGAAGAGGAGGGTAAGGCACCCAAAAAGCCGATGTGGACGGGCGTGGTGACGAAAAAATCTGCCAAGACCCAGGCTCTGGATGCCATGAGGGCGCTGATTGCCTGGCAACCAATCCCCGTCATGAGGGCCCGGATGCGTCTGCGGATCACCTGTCCCACGTCAATTCTCAAACAGGCGGTCAAATCTGTCCCTGGTGCTGGTGCTGGTGCTGGTGCTGGTGCTGGTGGTGATTCGAAAGGTGGGAATAAGAAGGGTAAGAAGGGCCACGCGCGTTCACGTTCGAATGCTCATGGTGGTGATGATGACGATGAAAACCAAGTACATGAGCCTGCTGCCCCAAAGGCGTCCGGAACGGTCAAGGACCGCATCCTGAGCTATTTTGAGCAGGTCGAGGTGCAAGATGTGCTGAATGGGGACGAGTGGGAGGTTATTGGGTTTGCAGAACCCGGGGCGTTTAAAGGGCTGAGCGAGTTTGTGGGCGGCGAGACGAAGGGGAAGGGCAGGGTGGAAGTTTTGGATATGGCGGTCACACACGAGGAGTGAAAGGGAGTGTGATATGTCAAGAAATCGAAACAAGGATGGTACTATAGGTGTACTCCTTTTTCTGTTTTCGTTTTTTTGCTCTGTTTACTTTTGGCCGGTATTTGATATCCAGATGAAACTATGGATGGTCATATCTTTTTGTATACCTCTGGGCTTGTGATTTCTTCCGACATATTGCGATTTATGACTTAACGTGCTCTTATGAGAATAATGACCCCTTCTCAGTACTAGCTTTAACCAAGGCTTTTCTTCTTTTTTTTTTGCTTCACCTGTACCCCAGTACTACATGGTGTTGTGTTCAATGCTGTTTCATGTAGTGTGGCATTGCCGATCCGCCAAAACGGTCGGCATGAAATATATTTCGCCAACGGCTATTAAGTCCTACCTAATAGACCTTCGCTGTATGGAGTACTAGAAGTAAGGATAGACAAGTCTCACCCTGACTGTGATGCTATTTCATTACAATTTCTTCGAACTGAGTGCCGACGCCATTGGCCCACTCGCTGCCTTTAATAAATACTCGAAGATTTATAAACGCCCAATAATCAATCGCCTGAGTACCTGTCGTAAATTTTTACTGAGGAGTGCAGAATTGGGCGAACTACCTATTGGAGGTGCGAACAGCCAGAAGAATGGCGAAGTAATATTATAATCAGATTACTGACTGTTGTTGGCTAGTATTGGGGAATTTACGCGGGTGTAAACAAAAACGGGGTCGAAATGCGTTTTAATTTTTGTCTTCGTATCTTGATGCGTTCTGATGATCTATATAGAAATATATATGTATGCTACATATCTACAAATGTTTAATTCCAAAGAGTATGGGTTGTAATAAAAATGCCCGCAGGAAAAGAAGTAAAAGGGGGGAGGGCGAGAGGAAGAAAAGAAAAGAAAAGAAAAAGAAAAACGAGAAAAAGAAAACGCAGGCAACAGCCACAGACAGATGATAAACTTGAGGTGTCAAGATTCGCGCGCCCCGACCATCGCCCGTAGTTACTCCGTGCCCCAGTTAATATCCTACTATCCAGTCAAAACACCCAAGCGCCTGGTAACCAATTATCCGACCCAGCAGACGAAAAAAAGAAACCAAGTAATGACCAAATACATCATAGCGGTAATATATAAATAATACCAATAAAAACCTCGTAATTCATGACCGTAGCTTTATTGCGTTCAAGGCACTCGACAGTTCTTCTGAAGGGACGGGTCGGGACGTGGAGGGTGATACAACAACGGCTTTCTCTGACTCTGAAGAAAACGGATTTAGATGGGTCGTGAAGACTGCTGGAATAGAGTCTGGCTGACTGGGGAGTGTATCTTGGGTCTGCAACGTGAGGAGAGTGGAGGAGCTCAAGTTTCCGTCGGCTGGGTGTAGCGTGGGAGCCCTGGTGCTGTACGAGACATTTCGCCGGCCGTCAAGGTCGGCTTGGTCGAAAAGGCTGGTGGTAGTTAGCATCGCTGAAGTGGACGGTGGTATAAGTTCTGCGTCTGAGGCGTCTTCTGGTGTCATCGGGTTATACTGGTGATACGCAACCCCTACTGCGTCATTTATCGCATACCGGGCAACCTCCCCGTCGCTCTCCACACTCCCACACCGGCTAGGCGGTGCCCTCGTGCCCGTCGGAGAGTACTCTGAGAGCATTGATCGCGGTCGATTCGCAGGCAGCATTGCGTTGGGTATCGAATACGCAGCCAATCGCTGTATATGTGCTTCGTCAAATGGGCCCCTGTATTTTGACCGCGGTACCTCATGTGCTTTGTATAACTCTATCTTAGGCTTGCCGTTTGATCGATATTTGAGCTTGCCCGGTTTGACTATGGGGACCTTGATTCCGCCGGGTTTGTTGGCATTTCGGGTCTGCTTGGACCAGTAGCCGCTGTTGGAACTGCTAGGTTTCTGATTCTTGGGGTCTTTGGATGTTTGGGAGGACGAGGGAGCGGAGTGGGAGCCGGAGCCGGAACGGGAGAAGACACGCTTCATCTTCTCACGGAAGGGCGTTATGGGCATATTGGCGAATGTTGGAGTGTTCGAACAAGGAGGAATTGCTCCCTAATTGACGTCACAGAGGGAAGCGGCGGGAAAGGGTTGGTTGGTGGAATGAAGGAGAGAAACTGAGGCAACTTTTTGAGAAACTTTGATCATGGCTTCAGGAAGGGAGAATTCTGCTTCGTTGGCCCTTCTTTTCATTGGGCGGTTGGAACAAAAAGAGAAATTGAAAGATACTTTGGGTCTTGTAGCAGACTGGAAGGCAAAAAAATTTGGTAAAGGCGGGAAAATGGTAGTAAAAGTATGGTTCACAGGGTGGAAAAAAGGTTTCAAGTCCTTGGTTGGGATTTTGTTCTATTTAGGCTTTCTTGCGCTGCGTCTAGAACGAAATTCCGCAAGCTGCGGGTGGGTCGGAACCGGGGTATATAAAAAGCAGAGTGGAAGGTTGGGTTTTTCCTTCCCTCATAAAAATCGTAAAAACGCTTGTTCAATGACCTCCTATCCAGTCTTGAAAAATATTTATGGAATCACCACAAAGGCGGGAAGTTGGCTTTAAATGATTAAGTAGTAGTACTTTTCGACACGATGTTTGGCTCCCCCCCCCCCCCTGCCAGGCTGCCAATCAGCTCCAGGTGAGACCGATATAAACAGGACCGACCCATTGTGGAGTTTTCACAGCTTCTGCGAGATGTCCTGTTTTTTTAACCCCATTAGGAAATGAATAGAAAAGATACATCCGTTGTAAACACACACACACAACTTAGACAGATAGTGGCGTACCATTTTCCGATCGGGGCAAATACTGGGAGTGCAGATGCCCACAAAAAGCCACGACCAATCGTTTTATCTTACCACCAGCGGAGGAATGTTCCACGCGCATTCGGTTGCATTTTGATTTCGTGGAGTAACCCGCATCAGCGCTGCTCCAAATGTGCTCTCACGCGTGGCGGCCCGAACATGGCTCATCACTGGTGCATCAATTGCAACCATAAGCCTTGGCAGGCTTTCATCGCAGCCACCAGTTGGCAGCTGGGCAAGCTGGGAGTTGGGCTTTTGAATTTTCCGGGGAAGCCTTTAGTCCTAGTAGTTGTATTGTTGTATGTCATTGTCACGCACCGATCTTGGAAGCCTTGAAAAGTTTTCTATTCAATATTAGATCGTTTTATCTATACTATCTGTATCCCAACATACGGGATGTTTTTATTCTGGCATCGTTTTGTATTTCAGCGCTCTCTCGTTCTGCAAATACGGCTTCGTACAGGGAGTATAGTTACAGTACATACATAGAAATAATGCATGCAACCTTCCTTTCGCAAATTAGTATGTATGTATGTATGCATGTACTATGTATGAACAGTACATACTACGTTGCATAAATCAATCGGGTATCCTATAGCTGTATTTGCAATACAAAAGGCTTATTTTCGTTGGTTTCGGCTAAACCGCGGCACAAACATAATTCCGAAGCCGTGCGCTATTCCCTTTTCCAGTAATGGAGCTTGGCATCTCGCGCCTACTCCGGCTATCCAGTTTCTTGGAGCCGGCGGGGGGGGGTTGCTGACCTCAGATTTCTGCCTTCAACGTTAATCCAATTCCAAGGTATGCTAAGGTTGCTTTAGGACGCACAGGGAGCGTCGTCATTCGGACTTTTCTCTGATGGACTGGAGAGAAACCCTTCACCAAACCCTGGACAAGCACCCAGATATACTATAATAGGGGGCACTGGTAGTAGTACTACTCCTAGTACTCCACCACCACTGGCACTGACTGCCTCATGGCCCTGGATTGGGGGGGGGGGAGCAGCAAGTTGATTTCCACGGGTGACTTAATCTCAGTGTATATTCGGCATTGAAATTCTTTACTTCAAGTTCTTTTTATCTTATGTGAGCTGGTTTAATATTTAACTTTTTGGAACCATGAGACCAACAACCCTGGGAAACCCTACGGCGCTGTTGCTTTCACAACCACCTTACATTTGAATAGAAATCACGCCCTTAGGCTCTTGTGGCGTTCAACCCAATTGTTGATCGTTCATACGGATATGACGTGGATGACTTCATGACGTCCACACCCCCTCAAGTGTCGTGCCATCGCCGTCGGATTCCGTCTTCCTCCCTCCACCGAAAAAACAATTGGAATGACAATACTCCCACTGGAAATCCTGTTCTGAAATCTTCACTTATATCAACCTGAGAGTTGGTTTTTATTTCCTCTGTGATACAATACTGTTCCTTCCCGTATCTGTGATCGTATCTGTTCTTTTGTTGAAAGAGACATAATTTTTTTTTTCCTGGTTGTGGTCTGTTTCCGTCGTTTCCACTGCACTATCGCCACATGGGTTCAAGTGATATTAATCATTTATTGGATATTTCTTAAAATAATTTCGAGCTTCTGATATCAAGTGCGAAAACCCCTACTTTATTTTGTACAACATGCAGAGGATAAAGTCCCTCGTGTGAGTTCCTTTAGATTTCGGAGTTTGGTAACCCATGTTAACAAGCAGATAGCAATCCAGAGCCGAGGCCCCAGAAAGCGGCTATGTCTCCTGTTAAAAGAATGCAATCGAGAAGGAGATCAGATGCTATCTTAGGTGGACAAGGATCACATTTGGCTGATCTACGGTCAAGTTTGGCGTCCGAAAAGGTTCAACCCCGCTACCCTGACGAGGAGGCAGCGTTCTCAACCGGCCCGCCATCTCCTGAACCGCGCCATCGTCGGATTGATTCTGGTGTTGCTGGGCTGGAAGGCCCACAGCAAGAAAGCAAAAAAGATGTCAATGGGTGGCAAACTGGTGTCACTGACAGAGGGATCGGCAGAGATGCTCAACCTGAACGAAGTGTTTCAATGCGCGATTCTAGCCTAGGAACCCAAGACAAACCCGGTATTTCCCCGGGGCAAAAGCAGCAAATGGGGTCAGGAAAGGTTGGAGCTCCTGATGAAAAGGAAGCAGCAGCTTCTGCGGCAGCATCTGCCTACTTTCAGCGCAAATCTAATATACCTGTGGAACCGATGAGGCGTAAGCATTTCCGCGCCAGACCAAACCATACTTCATATGTTATCTTATTTTGATCCAATTGATGCTCCGCTAACAATCAAATTGCATTAAAGCTGGCAAAGCCATGCACAGTTTGAGCAAATCTAAAGAGGCCCCGGTGTCTGCTTGGGGGAAAGGCAGAGAATATCGCCCTCTTGCCCACGACCCATTGGCTGGGGTACCTCGGAGAGATTCTAGCACGCTTGGATCTGATGCAAGTCCTTCCTCTACTCCTTTCGCAGCACGTAAAACTGCGCCGCAGCGTACTGTCCAACCTGCACCGCGGGCTGTAGAGACTGGGCAAAAGGACCAAACTGAGTATAAGCCCGAAGGGTACCCTGGAACGACAGAAGGGCGAGGTCAGGGGGGGTATCAAAAACAGTATGAAGCGCCCATTAGCGAAGGCCCCGAATTGTACCCTGAAGCTCCCGCGGAAGAGAGGCAACAATATGAGAGAGGCATTGGTGAAGACCAAGCGACGCAGCAAGGAGCCCCCATCTACGAGACGCAGTATGAGCAACCCATTGATAAAGGCCAAGAAATGACCTCAGAAGTTCCCATGCAGGAGAGGCAGTATGAAAGGCCCCTTGATGAAGGGCCCGAGATAGCTGCAGTAGCTTTCATTCAACCCACTGCCGTGCAACCTTCCCTATATCCCCACATCTCCCAGCATGAACATGAGTTTGTGACGGTTGAAGAAATTACGGCCCGCGAAGAAGCGACACGCCGCGCAGTTATGGAAGAGGCAATGGCTAGGAGAAAGGCCGCTGAAGAAGTTGCTTCGAGGGAGGCTGTCACAAGAGAAGCTGCCGCTAGAGAAACCATCGCTCGAGAAACTGCTCAGGAAGAGATCGCAGTCATGGAAGCGGCGACAAGAGAAGCATATGATAAAGAAACCCTGGCTAGGGAATCGGCAGTGGCGGAATTAGCTACACTGCAGGAGGCAACCCGCCAAGCAATGGCAAGAGAAGAAGCTGCTCGTGAGGCTGCAACCGCGTCTATACAATCCACGGAAGCTGCCACCCGTGAGGCCGTTGCAAGAGAAGCGCTTACGAAGCAAACAGTAGCAGAAAGAATCGCAACCAGGGAGGTGGTCACCAGAGAAGCCATTGCCAGAGAGGCCGCGGCGCGCGAGACTGCTAATAGGGAGGCCGCTATCAAGCAAGCCAATACACGAGAAGTAGCGGCAGAAGAGGTAGCCGTTAGAGAAGCCGCGTTGCGGGAGGGTGGCTTCGACGAAGCCATTGCTAGGGATGCTGCGCTCAGAGAAGTTGCGGCTGAAGAGAACGCCGCGTTCCGTGATGAAGGTGAGGGCTTCATGCCCCAAGAGCCTGGTGCTAGAGAAATACTTGTTCGTGAACCAGGTCCTGGATCGGTTGCCGCTGGAGGAGCATTTGCCGAGGAAGTTCCTCCAGAACGAATGGCGACCGGAGGAGCAGTACCAGCTACTCAACCAGCTACTCAACCAGCTGGAGCAGTTGTTGCTGCAGCTCCCATGGCGGAGCCCGTCGGTCAAGCCCCTCGTGCGAAAGAGGATCTCGGTGCGCAGGCTAGGGAAAAACCCACGGTCCAACCGCAAAGTGGAGTGGAACCCGGGGGAGGGAGGTCGGCTTCCAAAGAAGAGATGGAGCATGAGAAAAAACGAGAAAAGGAGGAGAGGAACCTCGAAAGAGAGAGAACCAAAGAGGAGAAAGAACTTGAAAAACAGAGGTCTAGGCAGGAGAAGAAGCTTGAGAGACAAAGAACTAAAGAAGAAAAAGCTCGCCAGGCAGAACTGAGAAAGGAAGAAAAGGAGGCACAGAAACAACAAGAAAAGACCAACAAGCAGCTGAAGAGGTCACAGAAGAAGAGGGAAAAGGAAGAAAAGAGGCGTGGATCGATGAGAAGCCAGCCTGAAACAGCGAATCAGGGGCAGGGTGGCACTGGATTGCTTGCGAAGATACGTCGTGCTTCGAGGAGCTTGGGCGTCGAGCGACCAAATGATTATGGCATGGATCGCACCGTCCCGAACGGTGTTCCAGCGGCCCAGTCTGGACGCGCCTAAGCTGTACTGCACATACCACGGGTGCCTGCACGACCAATCTCTTATCATATTTTTCTTTTGTCCTTTCATATTCCCGTTCTTCCCTCCGCTCATTGATTTTGGATCCACCATTGGCGGCGGCACTTCGAAATTGAAAGCAACAGATTTTATTTATTTGAGCTACTCTACTACGATTGACTTATCCGGTTAGAAGGAATGATGTAATAAATAGGGGGAAGGCAACATTTTCGAACTTGATGGACGTGCACATAATCGGGGTCAAAATATATAAATGTATATATGTTATTTCGGGCTTGTTGTGTGACATTGCGCCTCTGCCATTTGCATTGGGGTTGGAGGGGGTTTAATTCTTATATCTCGTTTTTCCTTGCAATACCCCCCCATATATACGTATATTGGGACGCGGTTTTAATAGGGGGCTTGATCAAGCTTTTTATTTTTATTTTTTTTATATATTTTATTTCTTTGCACATTCGGGCTTATTGCATACTCCGCCGCTGCTTCCCCTTGTGTGGAAAATTGACCACTATGTACGTCCCATAGTACTTTTCTTTCTTTCTTCTTTTTTTTTAAACTGCCAGCGGGAAACCACTGAAAAGTAAGCCTTAACAAAAATACGAAGAAAAAGAGTTAGGAGTGATATCATGATGTCAAAGTTGTCTCCGTTAGGGTATCCTCAACCACGTGACTAGGATTTCTGATCAGTTCAACCTCTTCCTGATGTAGGAGGGATTGGATTGGATTGGTGGTGGTTCGTCCCCTCTTCTACCAGCATGGCGCTGCTGGTGATGAGGTCCTTTGCTCCAGTGGCCTAACACCTTGTACATCGCGCCACACACTCACAGGTCCATCCCTCTACGCAGTACGCAGGATTCTCTTCTACCTGAAGAAATACTACTATACTACTCCGCATATGTGACAGCCCTCGATTGGAGATGCCCCATCCTTCCCCCATGATTAGTGCTGATATACACAACATCCCTGCTCTCGTTCGCCGGAGTCAACAGCGAGCACTCGCATATGGCCGGATTTGGCCACGCCAGAGATAAATAATGCAGAAAAATGACTCCAGGCTACATGTGCGGAGTACAGTACATGACATTTCCGCGTAGGGATGGGCCCAAAAATGTCGCCCACTCCATGTCTCTTAAATCCTTGCTACCCCTCATTTTTCCTTGTGGATAGTAGGCATGCTAGTCCTTAACTGCTTGAAATAATGACTCCCTTCCAGTGCCCCTCAGCCCCGCACATGCATTGCATGATGCAGGTTACAGCTGACAGGGAGGGGTTGATTTTGCCGGACAAGTTAGGCAGGGCTTTCCTGCTAATTCTGGGAGGATCAAACCAAATGTCTGAATCGTTATATAAAGATTTGCCTTCGAATAACGAAAAGATTAACATCAAAGCGGAAACAAGCAAATCTAAGCATTTGTAAGGCCCACTGATAGGCAGTGGATCCATCCATTTCGGTGGTCAAACCAGTCTGTTCGCTGTACCTCTTCGTGGCACAATTAAAAGGTG
Organism: Emergomyces africanus; assembly: GCA_001660665.1. NCBI lineage: Eukaryota > Fungi > Ascomycota > Eurotiomycetes > Onygenales > Ajellomycetaceae > Emergomyces > Emergomyces africanus. Next base: position 15,011 of record LGUA01000437.1, read on the forward strand.
GCGTTCATCACATTTTTTTTAGTTGGTGCAACAACTCCTTGAGGTGCATGACAGGGTGGAGAAAATTTGAGATGTTTTCTTTCAGCATTCGTTGAAATCAATTCATTGTCGCCGGGAGATGGTTTTAGCGCATGCACCACAAATTTTTCAACTCTCCCATTCGACCTTACTATTCCGTCGAAATGCCCTGGCTTGAATGGAGAGGGGCCTGCGTCGTTGGACGCAACAAAGCCGAAAGGAATATTGAGAAGCCTCATATCATCCAAGGGACTGGTTGTTTAACATATTGCTTGATTCATTTTACCTACTTTTAACATCGCCCTTATTGTTTGAACGAGAATAATACCCAAGCACCGGGGAAAAATATCCAAGGCCAACTAAGGTAAATCCTTCTACGCTACCTATTTACACCTCCACATTTACCACCTTTAGTTCCTCTAGCTGTAGCAAATATGGTTCATCTCGCAGCAGTTCGAAGAGAATCAGTAGCCCTTCCAATTCGGCCTCTCCAGCGTATCGATACCATCCCTCTCGAGCCGCCTCAGGAACATGACTTTTATTCCAGCGTCTACGGTTCTCGGTTCGCTGCGGAAGACTTGCCCACTCTAGAGATGCCGGAGAAAGAAATGCCCAAGGAGGTGGCATATAGAATGATCAAGGACGAACTGAGTCTAGATGGGAATCCGATGTTGAAGTGCGTTCTGCTTCCTCTGATTAACATTTGTATCGAATAGAGGCGCGTTTCATTAGGCTCCCAGGAGGGTGACGGCGGGGGGTTGACATCATTATTTTTCTCTCAATTCGCCAAGGGTCGAATAACTGACTTTGGGGAGATTATAGCTTGGCAAGTTTCGTTACTACCTACATGGTAAGCGAACCAGATGGAGCCTCTCTAGGTTGTACAGATAAACTAGATGATCTGAGGTGTGAGGTGTGATTACTGCTGGATACTAATTTTGTACGCTGGCAATGTAGGAGGAAGAAGCGGAGAAACTCATGACGGAATCGTTCAGCAAGAACTTCATCGATTATGAGGAGTATCCGCAGTCTGCAGAGATCCAGAACCGCTGCGTTAATATGATAGCTCACATGTTCAATGCTCCGGATGAGAATTCGCAGGACCACGCCATGGGAACATCGTGTGTCGGCTCTTCCGAGGCTATAATGTTGGGCACTCTTGCAATGAAAAAACGCTGGCAGAACAAACGAAAGGCGGAGGGAAAGGATTACTCACGTCCCAACATCGTCATGAGCAGCGCTGTTCAGGTCTGCTGGGAAAAGGCAGCTAGATATTTCGAAGTGGAGGAGAAATTCGTCTACTGCACTAACGAGAGATATGTCATCGACCCCGAAGAGGCTGTCAACCTCGTGGATGAGAATACCATCGGTATATGTGCAATTCTAGGAACTACCTATACCGGACAGTATGAAGACATACAGGCAATCAACGATCTCCTCGTCCAACGTGGGATCGATTGCCCTATCCATGTTGACGCTGCTAGTGGTGGATTTGTCGCACCGTTTGTACACCCCAAATTGGAATGGGATTTCAGACTTGAGAAGGTCGTTTCAATCAATGTCTCCGGTCACAAATATGGTCTTGTACGTGAATACCCCCGCTCCCGTAATAGAGTAGGTGTCCTCCAATGCTAAACAAAGGTCAGGTTTACCCTGGTATTGGTTGGGTGGTCTGGCGCTCCCCAGAGTATCTTCCCAAAGAGCTCGTTTTCAACATCAACTACCTTGGTGCCGAACAAGCTAGTTTCACCCTTAATTTCTCCAAAGGTGCCTCACAAGTCATTGGCCAATATTATCAAATGATCCGCCTGGGTAAACGCGGCTACCGCGCCATAATGGTCAACCTTACACGAACCGCGGACTATCTCGGCGCAGCGTTAAAGGAATTAGGTTTTGTTCTCATGAGCGACGGCCGTGGTCGTGGCTTGCCCCTTGTAGCTTTTCGTCTTTCACCCGAGCAGGGCTTCGAGTTCGACGAGTTTGCACTCGCACACCAGTTGCGGGAACGCGGCTGGGTGGTTCCTGCGTACACTATGGCACCGCATAGTGAGCAGCTAAAACTCATGCGTATTGTTGTCCGAGAGGACTTTAGTAAAAGCCGCTGCGATTTGCTAGTGGCGGATATTAAACTCGCGTTGGAGCAGCTGAACGAGATGGATCGGAAGGCTATGGCGAAGTATCAGCTGTATGTTTCCCCTTAATAATCTTCCACCGTTTTCGGCTCGGCAACATACTGCGTATACAAACTTGCTAACGTTCTCTTAAAAATATAGTCATATACGCCAACATGTTTCCAATGTCGGCAAGGCGACCCATAATCCCTCGATTTACAAGGATGAAGACCATTCGCTCCAAGGAAAGACTGGTAAAACCCATGCTATCTGCTGAAAAAGAAAATCGAGAATCTCTGGGATGAACGTCATGGCCCTTTGTCCGCTGACCTCCACATTTGTTTGACC
>LGUA01000438.1:0-17463 GCA_001660665.1 Emergomyces africanus
GTTCCAACGGCTCAATTGCCTCGTGCGGATGGAAGGGAAAGGGAAATGAAAATAAAAACTTACACCCTATATAACAAGAACATGAACTGCAAGATACATGCTCCATTAATAACTATACAATTCTCCAACCCCGCCCATCTTTTTGTGCTTACGATTCGGTATCATGTACTGTAGAATCGTCCCAATAACAAACACAACATGAGCCGATATCAGGCAAATATTCACATTCCACCCAATCACGTAAAGTGGCTTGTCGCTTTCCTGAAAAACATGGCTACTAACAATGCCAGCTAAATTCGTTGCCATCGTGAACAATGACATTACAATGGATCTTTCTTCTGCTGAGCGACAATTCATGGACAACCAAGAAGCATTAAGGGGTTCTGTTCAGGTTCACCAGGTTATATCAGTCAGCTCTCTGCTTGCATTGCACCCGAAACTCATGATACAGGGAAGTTGGAAAGTAGTACTTACGCCATACGGCGCAGAATGCAATAGCGAGTGTGAGAAGGGCGAATCGCAGGTTGCCATCTGGGGAATGCACGAGAATTCTGCACCCGAGCTAGAGGAATGTTAGAAAGGAGAAGAAAAAAAAAGTATTCTGCAACCATATGGTGGTAGGTACGAGGGTCACTTACAACGAAACCCCAACTGCACATTGAGCCTGCGAGAACGACATATCCGCGCCTACCTGTTTTATCCCTTCACATATGTCACGTAAGTATTAAAAACAGGTCTAACGGATTTTTTCAAAAAAAGTTAAAAAAAAGAGATATGCTCCCTACCCAACATATCCCCAGAGAACTATCAATACCAGCTGTGCCCATAAGCCAATTGTTACCAAGGCATTTGACAAGAGTCTTTCAAAACCAAAGGATGCTACCAGAGTCGGGGCGTAGGCACCGAATACGTTGATAGGTGCCAACCCGGCAATTGTCACTAGTAGATGGGAGTACATTCTCCAGTGCGTTAACTAAATATCAGGCGTCAGTTTTCACACACACCTGTTTAGCCCGTCGTTATGTATTTTTAGGGCTGCATACCGCTCCCTTCAGTTGTTCAAATGTTATGGATTTCCCTAGCCTTGCTTTCTTGGGATCATCTTCAATGACTCTTCGGGATAAAAATTTAATTTCCCTTTCGGTAAAATAACGGAATCCAGCGAGGGAAGTAGGATTTTCGGGGTCCTTCGGGAAAAATGCGATGAATGCAAAACCGACGAAGATGGTGAAGAGGCCTTCTATCTAGTAAAATAAATCAATCGATATGTAATCGAAATCCAGCAAAGCAACGACCTACGATGAAGAGCCACTGCCATCCTGTCAGTCCGCGAACCCCTCTCATTTGTAGTCTGAGACGTTAGCAGGTGGGACGTTTCCGAAATGAACGGGAAGAATGCAATTGGGGTTTATTTTATTTCACTTTTTTGTTGATAGCTTACATTCCATACGCGATTAAACCGCTTGCCGCCCCAGCGGATAGATTTCCAATATAAAATATGGCAAAACGCTTGCTGGTTTCGTTTCGTTTATACCAAGTGGTCAGGGTATAGAGGCTAGCAGGAATAAAACCGGCTTCACAAATTCTGTTAACTGTTAGCCTTAATACTCTAGATGTGAGGACAATATACAAGTAGGCAATACCCAAGTATAACCCTGATGCTCAGGAAGGCAGCCACTCCATTTTGGAAGGCTTGCAGCGTGGCTACAGTGCCCCTAGAGACGGTCAGCGGGGGTACAAGAAGAGAAGCGTAGCGAACTACTCACCATGCAAAAATCTGCGCCCCTATCCATATTTGAGGCCCCAGTTTGAAAAGAATTAAGTTGCTAGGGATCTATGATGTGCCTTGGATTTAGAATGCTAGACTCGATCTCGTGGGATACGGCGGAGTATGAAATATCAGGTTGACGCACCTCTGCCAATATAATCGCGAGAGGCAAGAGCAGTTGTCCCGTGTTGAAATCGCCCTGGGTAATGCCAACATCCTGGAAGAAGAAGTCTGTGAGAGCATTCCCTCTGTTTAAGTGCGACACGCTCAGTATTATTCACAAAATAATAATAATAATAATAATAATAATAATAATACAATGATGGGAATTATGATGCTGGAATGAGAGAAGTTTATCGACAGCTTGGGAGAGGGTTTACATATTCGCGCGATCGAGTTGCAAAGCCATAAATCCCAACATTAGAAGGGGGAGAACAAGGCGATCAATCCTACGCAGAGCGGCGAAGGTTGCTAGTGTCAGCTTAACTAGTAGTCAAACGGGATTTGCATCTTCAACTAACTTCCATACGAGCCTCTTTTCTTCCTCTGCCGTCAATTCGTCTTCCAATAGTGTCGTGGAAACCATAGGTGCTTCGCCGACCTCGTCCAGTTTGGCAAAGCCAGACAGTGACCCCGACGAGCGTTGATGCAGTTCATGTTCTGTTTGAGGATGCATTCCGCCGCATTGAAATAGCAATTTTAATGCTGGGGCGGGACTTTGTAGTCTCGCTGCGTCCAGATGACTGCGCACCATGCAATATATACCCGTGTGGGTGCCCGCGGCCAAGGGATAACAGGCTTCGTTACTAGCTTAGAGCGCTTGGGACGCCTCAACGTGGCGTGCATTTGATGAAGGCGGTTTGTTCCGCTAACGCACGAGTACATCAAATTTACGCGGTAAGATGCTCCCCAGCCCTTGCAAATTTACCCTGCTCTGTGGCCATCCAAGGGGGCCATTGGTGTGGTCGCCTGGGGCCCCCGGCTGCTGTTTGTTTCAGGCCTTCCACAGCCCCGCGGCTGTCAGCAATTGTGTTGTATTGCATATAGCGAATCTAGAGCAGATACTCACGGAGTAGGATCCCGTAGCTGTTCATCTGCCGCTCCAGTTTTTAAACTCTCCCTGGTTTACCCGTAGACAAGAGTCCAGGCTTTAAGACGTCGCTAGCCAATCACCAAACATAAAATTCCAACAGTCGCGGGCCGGATCAGCGGAGTCGGTTCCGTGCTAATTAATGCTTGGATGCTTCAAAAGCAAAGCAAAGCACTCCTGCGTACATACGCATATATGTTTGTATATTGATATACGCAGTACGGAGTAAAACATCTAATCTTTGCCCCCGTCCGACTCCGGGGCTCTTAGTCAGGCTCAGTTAAATACTACTATCTAACCCATCCAAATACTAGTAATTTATGCCATCTCGCACCCCATCATCTTGGGAGGGTATTTATCTCCCCACTTACAAGGGGCGGACAATTGCTTCTTTAAATGAAAAAAAAGAAGATCTCCCGCCCATCTGAGAACGAATTGTTCAAGGTGACACCATAGCTTACATTTTTAATTATCCCATTGAACTATACTACATTGGATGAGCTATTGACTCGCCAAACGTCCTCCCCCTGCAGGTAAGTGGAGACACACGATCGACGTACTTTTTCATTTAGGACGGAGCTTGCTAGAAACCAGGTACGGGCGAGAGAATATCAACGCTTGATGGGAACTCGACTCGATTGGGCAACATCATAAGAGAATTTGCAGAAGAGCCCACGACCCCCTATTCAATCTTGAACTATAAACATTACTGCATAAGCAACGATGCTCATACAAGTTTACGTAGGTAGGTGCTGAGGGGTTGTCCACCATAGTATGTCCTGTACGGAGTACATTCAATTCGCTAGCACTTTCGTACTCACTTCACTGAATGCAATTACGAGCCCTTCTCTGAGAGTGATGTGGAATGAGGAGCTCGTATTAGAAAGAGGGCCAAGGGATTTTTTCTTCGAGTGAAACTCCTGAATAGATACGGGCGTATTTATAGCTTGGCCCTTAATATAAGGTTGAGCATGAAGCGATGCTCTAAGAAAGATTTGGCAATATTTTCGATGCAAGTTGCGCCGTCCTGCCTCAAGCGCGGTTGTCTAACAGCAATCCCCTTCCAACCTCACTGTTTATAAGTTATGCATATTTGGAGTTTTGCTTAAATCCACACTGTCAGGACGCATAAGACCATTTCTGGTTGTTGGCGTTGCGCCTCCAAACGCCCACGCGCAGTTGGCCTCCTCCTCATTGGTCTTTGGCGCCAAAAAGAGGATTTGTGCTAGTTTGAAAGAACCCATGCACTTTTACTTGAGGCCGTTGAAAAAGGACTTCCCTGAAATTCTGTCCACACACTCAGTATATCACCTTTAGCAGCGAAGGTGCCAACAAGAGCCTACGTCTGTATTCTGTACTCGGTAGGTAGGGCGTGGACAAAGAAAAGGATCAGGTGGATTGGCTGTGACATCACAACACAAGAGATTGATACGTCTTTAGCAGAGAGTACTCCGTACGTCCGTAACATATTTTACTCCATAAAGGGTGTTTGATTTCTTTCTTTCTTTCTTTCTTTCTTTTCTTTTTTTTTTTTATGTTCCTAACTAATTTAACGATGTGAATTTGAGTTGTCAGTTCGCTTGGCCTTTTGTCTAACTGGTTTGTCCATACCTGGCTGACCAAACCTTATCGACCCTTTTTTCCTTTTTCCTCGATTTACTCATTTACTCGAGATCGTTCTCGAATCAAGCAAAGTAAAGCGATCGTTTTTCTCTCTACGGAGCACGTAGGGGGGGGGGGGAGAGGTTTCTTGACACCATCAGTTTTTTTTCAGAGAATCAATCGGCCGCCACTCAATCATGCCAGCCAGAACAACTTCTGCATGATTTGTCAAGTTTGTTGGAATATAATAATGAAAGCCTTTGGCGCATTTTACAAAACACAAAGTTCCTTTCGCTGGCTTGACTAACACCCGAAGTTTAGATCAACCATTGCAACTCGTCTGGTACCTTTGCGGAAACATTCATCTCTGGAAAATTCGGTTTTTTACATCAGGAGTAAAATACTATTGATTTGCATAGGCGCGGTCGGTTCGCGTGCCCGCTCCCCTTGCGGTTTGGCTCTGGGGATGGTGTCTAGCCTCACTGCGATAGCATCCATGCAAAGAAACAAGATGATTCTTCTTCTCTTTGCCGTGCATGCGCTGCTTCAACCGTTGTCTCATCATTCACCCCTTTCTCTTCCATCCCTCCCGCATAGGCGACCTCGGAGTTCTAGCCTTCATATTGACTCACTTTTCTTTTTCAACTTTACAAAATCCCTGATCTACTGTCACTGTTGTTGATGCAGCAGCTGCACGATCTGATTTCTAACCTCTCAGATGCTTTACAATTGTAAAAATTGTTCAGAGCCTTGAACATACTTCATTTTCATTACTTTACTGTTGTTCTCTTCACCTTTTTTTTTTTTTTCTTCTTCTCTTCTCTGATTGAGCTGGACTGACTTTTACTCTCACTTTTATATTCTGTGATGTGTTCTCTTCACTGCATTGCAGTGTGGCTGTATCATGCATCAGTTGTGTAATCTCTGTTTCTAACTCTAGGTGCTTTCAGATAGTGTGAAGAGCAGTATGAAATGAAGTCAGGAGCAAAAAAAAGATATGACAGCTGTTCTTGAATCATTATTGAGCTCTATCGCGCTCTAAACAGGTTTGGTTTCAGAGTCACTCACTACTGACATTGAATTCAGAACAGTGAACTCTACTTTCATATCTCCTAGAATTCTGTTTCATATCATTGAAGTGAAACACTATCTACGCACCTCTGCACCACTTTTCGGCCTCGTCTCTCGGTAGGGCCAGCCAAGAGAAAAGGGCCCCTACTCACCACAGTCACTGACACCGAGCGACAGTCAGACACTGAGCGACGGGCCTTCCATGATATTCAATCTGTTCTCACAGCTAGCTCTTACCTTGTCCACGCTGATCCAGAACGCCACAGCTTGATAGATAACAGTCAGGAAAGAGGATTTGACGTCATGGTTTTCCACGTTAAGCTCTCTTGGGAAGCATTCACGACAGATGATTTTTTCAAGCTGCCTGGTTGAACCGATTATGTTTCTTAGTCATCTCCTCACCCAAGCAGAGAAAACCCCTGGGCTGACTGAACTGGAGATAGCCTGCCTGGTATGGACAGTACGGAAGATCTGTCACGTAAATTGAAGCAGCGGAGCACGCTACCATTGTCTATTCAGACCATGCGTCCACGGTCGCCATTGCGACCTAAAATACCTTCAAGACCACCTCAATTGACTGGAAGCTATTGAATCTACTGGCGGCTTCAGAGGGGCAACCCCCGTTCGGTGGGTCGGGCTGGAAGGAAAATGAAAAACAAAGAGAATGGCCACATGGCAGCCAAGATAAGTCTGGGCTGCATTCCTTGTCTGATGGGCGTGTGTTCCTCACACATGTTTACGGATCTGCCCATCGCGATAGAAGCAGAGACAAGTACTAAGAAATATATTCATGGCTTATGGACTTCACATTCTCAGGTGAGAATGTAAATTTCACTTGTGGCATGTCTGAGGTTCATTTGGTGAAGCCTGATCAATATAAGAGTGAGACTCACTTCTGAAGAGCTGACAACTCTTAAGAGAAGTGAAGGCGAATGACATGTTGCCTGAACCAGTTAATGGAAGCCCTAGCAAAAACCAAAATGCTGGATATCACATTTGTCCTCTTATCTAACCAACCATCTTGATCGCCAAGATGTAATCTTGCCATCAACCATTTAATGGCAATCCTTTCTCTTATGCCTTCTTCTCATTTTGGTTTCGGGAGAATTCTCTTGTGATGAATTCCTTGACCTGACAGACAGCATTCTTAGCCTTCTCATACTGCTGTGGTCTCACAATCCCTTGCTCTGGAAAAAAATCCCCAATGCTGTTCTTGATGCTCTGCATGGCCTTCATACCGAGTGATGATATATTTACGCCTATTTCAATCTCTTCTTTTTCCTCCTCAGAAAATTAGAGTGGGCACTGACAACCTTTGCCTTCTGAGGTCGCAACACCAGGAAGTTTTGCCCAGATGCCTTTCAACAATCCGAAGGAGGTAGGTCGCGCTTCGCCATCAATAAGAAGATTTCTAGCAATGAGCAGGAGGTCAAAACGCCAGGGCTTTCTCTGTATTCTCTCTAGCGGCATAGCTGTGGGTTTGCTTTGTGGATGAAGGTTCTGTATAACGAACAGAAACTTTACTTTTGATATAGAGCCTTGGCTTCTCTTTTGGCCTCAATGTCCAGTCCGGGTTAAACCTCCAGCAAGCTAGGCCTTTCGAGGCCGTGAAGTTGGGGGGCATCGTAACCCAGAAGCCTGAGGCTGGCGTGCTTGATGATATAACGGAGCCAGCTCAGTAGGTTCCCAGTCAATGATTCCGAGGATTTCTGTGGGGGATTTATAGAGTCCACGAAGATGTTTTCGACGTGGAGATCCCGGTGCTGGAGATATGATGATGTTATAGATTGGCAACCTGGGCAGAGATAATTGATCATGGTGAGATAGCGCTCCAGAGCTTTGAGTTTTCTTGCTCTTGTGGGCTTGTAGGTCTTCGGACCATACAGTTGGTGATTTGAACGAATTTGGGACCGCTTTCACAAAGTCGATTGATTTCTCGACAGCCTATAGCTGTGAGGTACTCTACCACTGTCAACCCTATGTTCTTTTAGTTCGAGGGTTTCACACCTCATAATGAAGGTCCAGGGTTAAATTCAAAGGTACTGGCAGAGCTCGAGATACGACTAATAATGCGAAACGTTTCAAGAATTTCCTCATGAAGGCGGATCATCATCGCCACAAAACAGGCGACAAATGTCCGAGGTGAGGCGTCAATATTGATTTTTGGTAAGATAAATTCGATTCAATATCCAGTCGGTCTATGGTACTTACTAGTCTATCTTCAAAATCCACACACATCGTCAATACTATCCTATTCTTGCCGTCCTCACATAGCCGACCCACGCACCCATTCCCATTTCGCCCAGGCAACAACAGCAGGCCTGACCTAGCGTCGCTTGTCCTGGAAGTTGGACCTCTCAATCTCTCAATCACATTTTCACAGCCATAAGATACTACCGTACTTCAGTTACATTTACATTCTTCAAAAATACTGCTTTCTGGTTCTATGATGGTGTAGAGGACAGAGCCCACATATTCTTCATTATTTATTAGGAGCTAGGTAGTTAATAATAGTGATCAGGTTGTTATTATCATTGCCTTGAAGCCCATATATCATATATAGGCAATATAACGGATACGAAATATCTGATAGTTATGAGCCGGAGTCGTTTCGATAAACGCCCATAATGTATATACGGTTCCAACATCTGTAACACGTACACTCTCTTGTTTGATTAGCTGCCGCAATCATGATGGGATTCGGACGATAATGACAAAAGCAATATACATAGCTTCTTCAAAGGATTGGAAAGGATCGGAAGCTATGGTATGGCTTCATACTTCAAGAGACAATCATTGCATGCCGAAGTAGCTGACTTCGTGGACATTACATTTAAAAAAAAACCCGATTTGGCAAAGGATATAAAAAGGCCTGAGATGCCCGAGCTCACTGAATTTACTTGAGGAAAACAAAAAAAAAAAAAGAAAAAAAAGAAAAGAAAAAAAAGGAAAGGAAATAAAAAAAGAAAGAAAATTGAATGGCTGTGTGGAAGGTGAAGATAAGCCGACTAGGAGAGGATGAAGAATGGGATAGTGAAGATTAGCTGCAACATCATATGGAAGACTGCAAGTATCTTCGGACGAGATGAAGCATTGCCCAAACTAGCACTAATGTTGACGTAACGTAAAAGAAAATCATCAAGGCTCTAGAAGCGCTCCTCTTCTCCAACTATTCCATTGAAACTCGTGTAGCAGGATGTGCGAGCGAGATATCAAGCCCTATGCAAGCCTCCAAGAAATCGAGAAATCGAGAAGTGGTTAGACCAGTGGTCCGTAAATAGAGAACGATATAAAGAATGCTAATATCGCAGGTTCAATTCAATGTTCAAGATCGATTTCACCAAATACGCGAACATGTCAATCGATTCTGGGTATGTACTGGCATGGGCTAAAGTTGTGCGTTAAGATGATGGAGATTCTATTAAGAAGTTGATTAAGCGGGTCGATAAATTCAAGGAGCGATATACTGCGTAGAGAGAAAATGGTCTTAAAATGAAAACGACGGCATATCCGATAGATTCTTCATAAGTGGAAAATCAATCAGCTCTGGTTTCACAAGGTTGTCTATTAAATGCACACAAAAGATTCTAAATTTTTTTTTCTTTTCGTTTCTCCCTTTTTCCTTTTTATGAGGATTCATCGGGTGTTTTGTATGGTTGAAAAAAAAAAATAAGGTTTTGAAAAACAGGGGGTATGGGCGGGAGAAGTCATTTGTTCAGGTTGTGTTCAACAACGCCTGCCAAACATGCAAGTCGACCAGTTCATAGCAAATCGCAATGCTTAAGCGAATTCCATTTCTTGAGAACTTTAAGTTCCGCTGGCCGCTAGGTGTAAATAGCTGGCGTGCTCTCATCATCCTGCATCATGCCACGATGAGAGATGGAGCCCAGTGCGCGCTTCGATCGCCGCCATCAATTTTTCAGATTCACTTGTCGCGCCCAGCCTATGTAGATCTGAAATTGAGTTTCCTAGGGAGAGAATCCTTCCCTTTGCTAAGATGAGATCTCGCTGAAGGTGCGCGTTCTGAGCTGCCTTTTTCGGGGCGGGGTTTAGTTGAACGACGAAATAAAAATCTATTTAGTGTGGGACAAAACAACCCCCTCTCGACTTACTGAGTCTGTTGTTGCCTGCCCGCCAGCTGTTATATTTTGAGGTGGCGAAAAGAACAAGCTGGCTGTGGGGAGTTGTGGACCCACGATATGCGGAGGTCGGATTCTAGCTCAATTATTAGGACACTTTTTTGCCTCGGGCCAAGTTCGATTTAACCTAGCGTTAAAGCACCAACATGGGGATATCAGAAGTGGTGATTAGACGACGACCGTCTTGCATGAGATTGCCTTCAGCTCTCCTGCGTGGCCAGCCATAGGGCACAAGCTCGCCACAACGCCTCTAGCGATCGAGTTTCATATGTCTTGTCACTCTGGAGCAGTTGTCGTTAAAATGCGGAACAGAAAAAAAGGTCCATATTTTGACGGCTTGTTGTGCCCGTGTTTTATTCCGTTGCGGCGTCATCTATTTATTGCCCCATAAAATAACCAATATCATCAGCCACAGTAGTACTCCGTAAATTATTCGGACTTCCCCATTTCTTAAACCCTGGCTGTTATGTGTACTATCCTTGGTACGAATATGTTCCGTGGGAACAAGCTGCCTCGTAGAGCATTATTAATTGGCCCACTTCGTTCGTTCGTTCTTTCTATCTATAACATTAGAAATTGGGGAGCAATGGCAGGGCTGTTGTAGCAGGATTTAGTTAGGAGTAGTAGGGAAATCGTTGGGTGTTTAAAATATACAGAATAAATAAGAGTTTGTCAACGAACAAAAAATGTCCTCTGTGCTGATGATTTCCTTTTTGAAGCAAAAAGTTGGCCAAAGCTGTAAACTAAACTTGCGTAATCTGTACGTATCGATCCCTGTAATGCCGTGCAGAATCCGGTTTGTTGGGAGGGTCTTAGGGGAACATCTTCCCCAGATAGCGGTAACTGTCCCGTATGATATTGTTATGTACCATGTACCGCTCATTACCGCTGTTTTGCCCACGATCGCCGACGTTGTCCAAGCCCCCGGGAGGAGTCTATTTTATTCAACAGGGCCACGAGTGACTGCCACAGGGGGGGGCTTTGAGGCGACTGCGAACGATGGACTATTGCTATTATTATTGACGAGGAGAGGGAGAGAGAGAGAGAGAGAGAAAGAGGCAAAAAAACCCCCGAGTTGTTTGTTGTTGTGTGTGCCTGGCCTGGCCTGGGTTCTTCCTTTCAGCTGTTTGTCAACCCCTGTTCGGCTGTAGCTTGCCTTCTTTTTTGTTCTTATATTCTACGTAGGGCAGCTCTCCCCTCCAATTATTTAATCACCCAAATAAATAAATATAAAGCGATCCCACTGGTGTGTGTGTGTGTATGTGTGTGTGTGTGTGCACTATCGCCAACCCAACACACGTCTCCGCTCTCTGCCCCGGAACAGCTCCCCGGCCCTCCTCCTCTGCCAAAGCAACCAGTTTCTTCTACCACCGCCCATCTGCATTGCTACGTAGCTTCCCCCTCAAGAAAGTCCACGCTGTTGTGCGGAGCACACCCAATCAGCAATCCAGGCTTCATTGGAGCTTCTCGTGAGAATTTCTCTGAGCTTCTCAAATCTTTCGTGTCATCGATCCCAACTAATTGTTAGAGACAACCAGTAGTACCCTCTGCTGCAGCAATTTGCTTTTTAACAAAAAAAAGCCCATTTGAAGCAGTAAGGTGCCATGGAGAGCCAACAGACCCAGCCGCCTGTTGAGGTCTCGCCTAAGACTGTCGAGAAGAACATGGTCGAGGAGAGCAAAAAAGCTGGAATTTCTGCCTTCCAGTTCGACCCTGATGCTTCTCCATCCGAAAAAGCTGAACAGGTGGAATCGGCAAGTTTTTCCCTCCCTCTGCTAATGTCTCAGCTTTCGTGAAGTTACATCTAATTCTGGTTCAATTCCGCGGTTCGCAGACGATACCCTCAGGCATATTCAGGGAATCTAAGACAAAGGCTGTTGGTTTGCCTACCGATATAGTGAGTCTTTTTCATTTTATTCTATTTTTGCCAGAGACGCTTTCTACCCGTGGGTGAAATGGGCGCTGATCTAACTATATACCCTCTGTCTAGACCAACGGTTCTTCCAGTATATCGAGCAAAGGTCCCAAAATAGTCGACGCTGGTAAACCCGAACAACCAGCAGAAACGAATGGCGAACTCGATGAAGCAGCCAAATGGGACCGGAACAGGACCGGTTGGGCTCCTCGCTTTCATATTCCCGAGGATGACATGGATGAAGGGGATACTCTGTTGGACCATCAAACGTTCATCGAAACCAAGCTGGATGAGAAATTTTACGGAGGTCTGTTGTTAAATTCCATTGTCCGGTTTTGAAAAATGCTATTTAGCTTAATACAGGGCCGTTGAGTTGACTGAATAAATTTCGAATATCCAGATTGGTATCATAACACGGCCGTCATCATCTTCGCCTGCCTGGCATCATGGGTAATAGCATTGCTTGGTGGGGGTTTAGGGTGGGTGCTCATGATCATGGCTGGTTGCGGAACATATTACCGCACTTCAATACGTCGTGTCCGACGGAATTTCCGAGACGATATCAATCGCGAGATGGCAAAAAACAGATTGGAAACTGATTCCGAGAGCTTAGAATGGATTAATAGCTTCCTCGTGAAGTTCTGGCCTATCTATGCCCCGGTCCTCTGCGACTCTATTATAAACTCAGTCGACCAAGTCTTGAGTTCTGCCACACCCGCCTTTTTAGATAATTTGCGCTTGAAGACCTTTGTTCTTGGAAGCAAACCTCCTCGTTTGGAACATGTCAAAACCTACCCCAAAACCGAAGTCGATACGGTCCTCATGGATTGGAAATTCAGCTTCACCCCTAATGACACAATGGATCTTACCGCCCGTCAGCTGGCTAATAAAATCAACCCCAAGGTTGTACTGGAAGTACGCATTGGGAAAGCGCTTGTTTCGAAAGGCCTCGATGTGATTGTGGAAGACTTTGCATTTTCAGGGCTGATGAGAGTGAAAGTGAAACTTCAAATCCCGTTCCCACACATTGAGCGTGTTGACATCTCTTTCCTTGGCCGTCCGGAAATCGACTATGTTTGTAAACCCCTGGGTGGCGATCTCTTGGGATTCGACATAAACTTCATCCCTGGACTTGAGAGTTTCATCAAGGATCAGATCCACGGAAACCTGGGCCCGATGATGTATGAGCCCAATGTGTTCCCCGTTGAAATCGCGAAGATGCTTGCGGGTAGCCCTGTAGATCAAGCTGTCGGTGTGGTTGCAGTCACCCTGCATGGAGCCCACGGCCTTAAGAATTCCGACAAGTTCAGCGGCTCTGTGGATCCTTATGCGGTGGTCTCTATTAACAGCCGGACTCCCCTGGGTCGAACAAAGACCGTTCACGATACCCCTAACCCTAAGTGGAATGAAACAATTTACATCATCATCACCTCTTTCACCGATTCTCTCACTCTTCAGGTCTACGATTGGAACGAATTTCGGAAGGATAAAGAGCTTGGCGTAGCTACGTTCCCCTTGGAACCCCTTGAGAAGGAGGAGGAACATGAAAATCTGACCCTTGAGATCCTATCCAGTGGCCGGCAACGTGGAGCTATCATGGCGGACGTACGCTTCTTCCCTGTCTTATCAGGAAGAAAGCTCGAGGGTGGGGAGGAGGAACCTGCTCCGGAATCTAATTCTGGAATTGCAAGATTTACAATTGAACAGGCCAAGGATCTCGACGGAACTAAGAGTCTTATCGGACAGCTTAATCCATATGCTGTCTTGCTGTTGAACGGCAAAGAAGTTCATGTTACTAATAAGTTGAAGCGGACAAATAACCCGATTTTCCAGAACCCTACAAAGGAAGTATTGATTACGGATCGAAAGACGGCGCGCTTTGGCATGATGATTAAAGATGACCGAGATATTGCTACTGACCCTATCATCGGGAGATACCAGATGAAGCTCAACGACATGTTGAAATCGATGGAGAAAGGCCAAGAATGGTTCAACCTCGCTGGAGCGAAAACCGGCCGTGTTAAACTTAAGGTTGAATGGAAACCTGTTGCCCTTAGAGGAATCGTTGGGAGCGGAGGCTATGTTCCTCCCATTGGCGTTATGCGTTTGCATATTCAAAGCGCCAAAGGTCTAAGGAACGTGGAGACGATGGGCAAGTCAGATCCGTATACTCGAGTTCTCCTCTCTGGTCTGGAGAAAGGCCGTACCGTGACCTTCGCAAATAACCTTGACCCTGAGTGGGATGAGGTTTTTTACATCCCAATGCACTCTCCACGTGAGAAACTGACGCTCGAGGTTTTGGATGAGGAAAACCTTGGGAAAGACAGACCTCTCGGTTCCATTGAAATTTTAGCCGCTGATTACATCCATGAAGGTGAGGATGGCGAATATGAAGTTGATGATGAAAAGCAACAAATGTCGACTGGTCTTCGCCTTGGCAATCGTGGCCATGTCAAGGGAACTCTTAATTATACCATTGCTTTCTATCCCACGCTAAATGTCGCCGACCCCGATGAAGAGGAGGAGGAGGAGGCTACACGTGAAGCTATGGCCAGTGAGATGTCCATGGATGGACCGAGAAAGAGCATCGAAAGCGGCCGCCCAAGCCTTGAAAACGGTACCAATGGCGCCCGGCCTAGCACAGATACCGCCACAAACGGTACCCCAAGCATCGAGGTCAATGGCGCTCAAGATCCACCAAAGTCGCCTGCTTTGCCCAAAATCCGCCTTACACCGCAAGATCTACCACAATACGGTATGTGTTTTATGACGAAGATATCGAGGAATTTTCTTTTATGCTAACAAGAACAAACAGAGTCTGGCTTGATCGTTTTCAAACTCATTGATGGCCACCTAGCGCACTCCGATGTTCAACTTGAGGTTTTGATGGATGACCATGTATTCCCATCGTATACTTCACCTCGAACAAAATCTAAGGAAGCCGTGTTTGGCGATGGTTAGTTCATTTCCCCACATCCTGATCTCATGATTTGACTCTAAACAACGGTGTTAGTTGGTGACGCATTTGTGCGTGAACTTGAGGTGTCGAAAATGACTCTTCGCCTCGTTGAAAAGACGGACACCAAAGGAGACGAGGATGGAGACCATGCTTTAGCCAAACTCACTGGCCCGACACTGCCCACTCTCCAACAATGTCTGGTACGTATCCCACTTCCTCGTGAATTTAATTGAAACCTGTGGGATATGCTGACTTTTGATATTAGTACAAACCTACGGAGCTAACACTGAGATCACACGACGGTTCGACGAGCAAAGTAACTGTCAGCCTAAAATACATTCCGGTGAAGATGAAACTGGATCCTAGGGAAAGCATCAACAATATGGGAACACTTCGTGTGGATGTTTTGGATGCTGCCGATTTGCCTTCTGCTGACCGTAATGGATACAGCGATCCATACTGCAAATTTAAGCTGAATGGCAAAGACGTATTCAAAACCAAGGTACAGAAGAAGACATTGCATCCTGCGTGGAATGAGTTCTTTGAATGCTCTGTCAAGTCCAGGATTGGTGCGGATATGAGACTTGAGGTGTACGATTGGGATTTTGGTGACAAGGCAGACCACTTAGGAGGAACGAACATTGACCTGGAGCACTTGGAGCCGTTCCATGCCACGGAAATTTCGTATCCACTGGATGGGAAATCCGGTGCAGTCCGCCTCAAGCTCCTCTTCAAGCCAGTATATGTCATGCGAACCCGGCAAGGTTCCTCTACATTTTCTGGCACATTTGCTACTCCAGGCAAAATTGTCGGCGCACCCGTGAAAGGAGTAGGCATTGTTGGCGGTGGTGTCATTAAAGGTGCATCATTCATTAAACATAGTCTTCTACGTCGCGGCGGTAGCAAAGATGATGACGACAACAAGTCCATTACTGCTCCGGAACCAACAGGCGGCGAGAACCTCGCAGTTCCGTCCATGGAAGCTACACCCAGTGGTACACCACATCGAGCATCGGTCCTTGTTGACGGTGCCGCACCTCCATTAACACCGACTCCAAGCACCCCGCAGACACCCCACAGCCGTTCTCGCAGCATTGCATCTCAATTCGGTGATAAAATTGGACGAAGTGGTGGTGGTGCCAAGGGAGAAACTGGGACAGCGAACTTTACCATTATGTCCGCTGCAGGGTATCCTTCCGGAACTAATGTGCGTGTAACAGTTAAACAGATGACTTCTAAAGGTGCGAAAGAAGTGCATAAGACCAAGGCCATAAAGTCAGCCCACCATTCTGGATCAGCAACTACTCCTACCGTTCAGTTTGATCCTTCCCATGAAACCTTTAAGGTCTCCAACGTTGCCGCGGACGCGCAATTCCAACTACAGGTTAAGGACCATGCTATGTTCGGGTCAGATGATGTTTTGGGAGAGGCTCTCTTCTTCGTCGATGATCAAGGCTCTAGTGTCGGCAAGGAACATACCATCAAAGTTGGCAGCGGTACAGTTACTCTGAAATCGTCATTTGCCTCCGCTGAGACTTCGTCTCTGCGGCCTGGCACTTCTTACTCGGCCGCTGGCGACAAACAGGACGACGTTGACAGTCCCGAGAGGAAGTCGAGAAGAAGCTTCTTGGCCAAAAGATCAGTGAGCGGGGCGGTGCCAAATGGGGGATGATGGTAACAAAACAGTGAAGCAAACTGGTGCTCAGAAGGTTGTTTTCGAGAGATGCTTAGGGGACTTTTACTTCTTCAATATAATTTTATACCTTTTTCAGCCGCGTACTTTTGATTTTCCTGCTACATTTTTTTTTGTTTGTTTTTCTTGGTTTGGGGGGCTATCGTCGATAAGCATTGTTCTTTTTCCTTTCCCAGCTGCATCTTTTACGTGACTTTTTCTCCTTTTCGGGTTCAGTTTCTTTATTTCGGTGGCGGCATATTCCCCTGTGAGTGATTGAGTGATTGATTGATTGTTTTCTTCAACCGGATTCGTTACACTTCTTTTGTGGGGATGTGTCTGTCTTACCCTTCTTATTTTGTTTTTGTTGCGCCCCTGTTGCATAACTTTATACATGCATTTTTTCCTTATTCTGTTATTTCCGGCTTATTACGTTCAGTAAATCGACAAATGTGTATGGCTCTATTGTCTAGTGAGCGATTAACACTCATTATTCGGGGGGTGCGAATTCGAGATACGAAATCACGATATTCTTCTGCATGCAAGCGAGCTTGATAGAGAGATAGGTTAGTTTTGAGACACCATTCAGCTTCCCTGATACAAAGACAAGAAGCGGTCAGTTATTTAACGGATGGGATATAAAAGGTAGTAGTAGCTTTAGTAATGTTTGTGCAATTGATCTCTTACGCAGAGTACTCCGTAGATAGATAGAAGAAGTCTAGTTGAACACCTTACTACCGGTTCTTTCGGCAACGACTTGGGCTGAATAGCCGATTTAAGCTTCGTCGGCCTGCGTCCGGCGCTTATTTATGCCGAAGGCTCCCCGCAAAATCGCGGCAGGAGATTCAATTCCCACTTCCCACTTCCCGCTTCCCAACTCCCGCCTCCGAGGCTATTGGGAATGCTCTTTGTTAGAATAGCCGAGCCACTTGTCACTGGATAAGGGCAGAAAATAAACAAGGCTCAAAAATGCTAAAAGAGCCCTTCGTCCGTTAGTATTGAATGTACTAATTATTTGCATGTTTAACATCTATCCCAACAATACGACATTCTTGAAAGAAGAGATAGAAAACGGTACTCAATTGAGTACATATTTACTACAACAATGGAAGCTTTCACTATCTCCAAATCTTCCCTCGCAACTCTCACCAACAAAACAACCCTCATCACCGGGGGCTCCTCAGGCATTGGCCTTGTAACCGCTGAACTCCTCCTGTCTCTCTCCCCAACCAACAACGTCGTAATCC
>LGUA01000439.1:0-17450 GCA_001660665.1 Emergomyces africanus
CTGGCTCCAATATTGAAAACGTTCAAGTTTGAAATTGTCTCTCTGGCTTCAGGTATGTCTGGCCATGAGTTTCTACCTAGTATATTTACGACTGGAGAAACCCGTCATGGACCTATCATGTTATCTATATGCATCTACTACAATCTATTAACTATCCAATCTTTAAATACTATAATTCCGAACGCGACCTTCCATCCTGAGCTTCCAGGTTTTGCGGGGTACATCCAAGTCGGATTGCGAGGATAGACGAAGTATTTATAAATGCCAATGAGGCTGAAGAATTTCTGGCATAAGCTGAGGCTCTGGCGGTCGAACAATGAGGGATCTTTGACATGGAATTTTCTATGTGAGGTATATGGCTTGGGATAACTAGTAGTATTATATAGTATATATATTCAATACAGGGGGAAACCTCCTCGTTTTTCGGGATAAATAAAAATGGGAACGGAGCTGGGTGTCCAGATCACCTATTGGGGACCTGCAGTAGGGTAGTTGTCCAGCCTAAAATAAGAGATAAGAGCCCCGTGGCATCCATGTTCAAAGGGTATTGATAATTATTAACTACTGCATACTACGCTGCGTACTGTACTGCGTAGTATGCTGCTGCCAAAATTAATCAAGCTGAGTTGTTGTAATTATCAACCCCCTGTTCAAAACTGCCAAGGGCACATTTGCAACAACAATGGATGGAACCTGAAAATAGCCCGGGCTACTACTAACTGGCTCTGGTTAGTTATTTAGCCTTTGCTTATTGTTCAATTTGTCACTCGCAAAACAAAACCCCCCCACAAACGAGCACATCGGATGCTTTCTGGATAGAATAGTTCGCGATTTGAGCGGCTGTTAGTTGCATTATGGCAGTTGGGTTTGGCTACTCCCTACTCCCCCTCCCCAGCCCAATGGCGCACCGAACAAGGGGAGCCAGGGGGAAGTTTAACCAAGCCACTCCCAAACACCAACAACTAGTTAGTACTCCGTACTGCGTATACGGAATACCTCAGGCCTACCTAATCAATCTTCGCTTTGACAAAAAATGTCCATGGTCATATCTCCCTTGGACATCTCCCTTGCAGAATCACGTCCATCCAAGAATATCCCTCGAGATCCCTAAGTGAACTACTACAACAGTTAAAAGTATCCGCAATCTCTCCAAACTTAAGCGGAACGAAGGATACTTCTATTAGCGGAGGAGCTGATTCCCTACTTGAGTTAGCACCCACGAGTTCTAAAATAAGAAACATCGAGTGCTCTTAGTTTTAGCCGCTAGAGGCTGTACCTGTCTGGGCAGACTAGACGAACTCGCAGGGTACCACCAGGCTTTTGTGTGTCCTCCCATCGTCCACGCCACTAAATGTGCATTTCATTTTACTTGCTAACAGCGATACCTGGCGTTTTTTTACGGCAGCAAAGCTTCAATGGCCGTATGAAAAATATGAGAAAAGGCTTACTAGTTTTTCGTTTGGCGGGTCTTTGGAATAGCTGACAGGCCAGATTTCAGGGCCATTGCAATCTCACTGGGAGCCCGCCAAGTGGCGAACCCTTGCCTTCGTCAACGCGACTTTTCCGTATCATGGAGGCTTAGAGGAGGAGGAGACCCCAGTCCATCCTGGATCTTGCTCGGGGCCCAATCGCCCATGCCTTTTAGCATACTGTGTAGGCTATTAAATAATGTCCCCCTGGATAAAATATTACAATACGATACGGATTACGGAGTATACGGGTTTGAACTTCTTTCATGCTGCGCTTGCTTTGCTCGCATGCATACTAGAACCCTTTATATAAACGTCTCCGAATTTCCCCATCGAATAGTAAAGAAATAATATCTTTGCAACAAGAACAGCAACAGCAACTCCGGCAGATCAGGTCTCTCGAGTTCATTGTTTCGAGCTTGAAAGCTCTCAATCTTTTTTTTCTTTTTCTTTTTTTTTTTCTTTCTTTTATTTGCGAGATTTCTCAATTCATTACTGGCGCCCCAATCGCTTCTTCTACACTACTATCTTTACTAATTTTATATTTCATTATTGAACAAGCTATTCACCATGCTTTTCAAATCAGTAAGGTTTACTATCTGTCTTTTTGCGTACTGTTATTGACTCCTAATTTTCTAGATACTCGCCCTCCATCTCCTGGTTACCAGCTTGACTGCTGCGACACCAATTAAACATATCAATAAAGCTGATAAGACGAAGAACCTATCTTCGGGCGGTGAGGCATATCTAACAGGGGGGTCTACATGCTATAAGGGCACTCAATTTCCGCCAGTCAATGAATGGCTTTCATTCGACGAGCTATGGAACATTAATCAGCCGATTATGATGCAGTACGACAGCCCGTCCGAGTTGGACCATATCAAGACATATATTGAGGAAGCTGCTGCTCAGGGCGGCGTTGATAGGTATGTTCGCAAACTCAGTTTGATTCCATCAAACAATGGGAACAACCGGTAGGAGAATGTGGGCTAATCCATGGAAAAAATTATAGAGCGATCTTACTTGCCATGATCATGCAAGAATCCACCGGAAACGTTCGCGCGATAAATGGCGATGGCGTGACTCCAGGCCTCCTTCAGGCTTTGGGAGGCCCGAGCTGTCTGGGGACTGCCTTTGGTGAATGCCCCGAGTCAACAATTAAAAATATGATCTACGCTGGTATGATGGGCACCGGTCAAACCGAAGGAATTGCTGCCTGCCTCAAAAAGAATCGCCGCCAATATGCGTTCATGTTGCGCTGCTACAACAGCGGCAGCATAACCGATCCCCTGAACTTGGATGTGGTGAAATTTGGAACCCCAAGCTATGTCAGTGATGTGGCCAACCGACTCAAAGGGTTTGAGCCCCGTAGAGACTGCGGGTTTGGTGCTGGTATCCCATCCCCCGGATATTGAGTGCGCTTGTGCGGAGACTTTGTTTTTGATATTGCATAGAACATGATAGATTCCCTTTTCTGGTTTTCAAGCATCGGTTGGTTTGTCAATGTTGGTTAAAAGATTTTAGCGTTTCAGGGTTTTTTTCATTTTCCTGTTTCCTTTTTCCTTTTTTCGTTTTTCGTTTTTGGTTTTGTTTCTGGATTTTCTTTGTAACATTTTTTTGTCATTATATATACAACAATACCCCCTACTTTTTGCATATAGATGAACCAGGAGATGGATTCTCATGATTTCTATTAAAATACAGGCTTTCTCTTACATACTTATAGATCCTGAAGTTATCGTTTGTTTGTTTTATTGTCTCTTCTCTTTGTCTTTTTCATCTTTTTTTTTCAAGTTTCTTTGTTTCCATTTTATTCGCATACTTTCCAAGCTGTGGAGAGAAGCACATTTGAAGTTTCGAATGGTCTTTTCTAAGCACCCTCTCGTGCGCCTTAATTAGCCGCTTGAACAGTTTCTCCGCATCATTAAATTGCCCGCATAGGGACGTATAAGCTGGCCATCCTCGCAACGGTGGTGAGAATCGCCTCGTCATCTTTTCTCCAGCACCTTTCCCTTCGCCGATAGTTCTCACATTGGAAAATCTTATCAGCTTCGTCTTAGCTCTCTGAATCCCAGAAGAGAATGGCCAGGTTTATCAAACACCTTCAGCGTCTCCACACCGCCCCCTTTTAGCATATTCTCTAACCTGTTTACATACAGCACATCGATATAGTGTCTCGGCTTCGGAAGCTTTGCCATCCCGCTGCTGTTCATGGTCCTGGGCCTGGTCTTGCTTTTCACGCTCATCTTCATCCTTTCTTATCTCCTTGGTCCTCTGCTAGATTCGACAAACAATTAGCGAAGTTCATCACTGCCCAACCCCACCTCATGTACGTGCTCGGGTTACAGTTGAATGGTGTTTACAATTGCTTGAAGGGGGTTCGATTTTGCCAAAGAAATCCGAACCCCGTTCTACTCTAGAAACAAACTTGGAACCTTGTTCAGCTTCTGGGAAGTCATTTAGGGCCTGTTCGGTTCAACTCATATAGTATATGCTATATGCTGCTATACACTTCCATTAAGCTCTATTCATTCAAAACAGCCCGACTGTTCGTGTGGATTTCCTGTTCAATGCTGTATAACCTGCCAAGAATGTCAAGCCATTTTTCAAAACTCATATATTTACTACCATACTCCGCAGTAGTTGACTTTTCACTGAAATTGGCCTAGGTGCAGTAGTAAATATAGGACTCATTAATTTCGCCTTGCTTGCGATCAGCTTCCTGTAAGAAGAGAGTTTATGATGATTACTATGGTTAGTGTTTGACTAGGATCTAAGTTGCTGTAAATACTTAATAGCAACATTGCTAGCTCACTCACCAATAAATCTGCGAGTTGAGACACTATTATCTCTTCCTCTTCAATAAATCCTCGTTGTCTCTCAGTCAGACTCTCTGCGTGATAGGTCTGAGCTCTGTCGAAGTCTAACCAGACCACTCTTTCCCGGTCCCCCCTGACAATCATCATGTTCCTTGGTTTGGCGTCGCAATGCTGAACCAATGCGCTGTGAATCTCTCGAATGCCACGAATAAAAGCCTCCCCCAGCTCCTTTGTAAAATTGTGCGGGTAGAGCATCTCCATATTTTGAATATACTCCAGGAGAATGGCACTAGGAGGATTTTTGTCCTCAAGAAACATATTCAGATGAGGTTGATAACGTGATAAGTCCATCTGTTCGATCGTCCCATAGAACTGAGGCACGATTCCACGGTCACCAAGGCCGTGCTCCATCAAGCGTCGGTAGGCAGCCGATTCGCAGATATGAATGTTTGTTTCACGGTCACGAGATGCGTGCTTGACTGGCCCGTTGTCATGATGCTGTCCACTCTCTCAAATGTTAGAAATGAATAAGTGAATCAATGAATCAATGTGTTTTAAGAAGCTCAAGGTTCACAGACCACTTTCATTACACATGTCTTGTTGCGAATATCAACGAGGAATATTTCTGAGAATTCTGAGCTGAAAAGGTTTCGCTTGAATGTTACCTCAGAGGGATCAATGTCGGTAAAATCCATTGTTTGTTTCGATCTTCGAGTTTGCGCTCAAAAATTCTAGGCTGGCGGGAAAAGTAATAGAGGCTTGATCGATTCTTTGCAAGGGCAAAGAAGAAGTGGAATAGGTTTGGTGACTTCGACTACATATGTATGTCTCCAAAACCATATGCTCTCTCAAGGAACTAGGAGTAAATCTGGTGGAGGATCTATTTGTACAGTAGTAGCACTGAAGATACGTGACACGCCAACAAGTACTAAGGTTGATCTCGTACTACCTAACAAAAATATATGCGAATTCCTGCAAATTTTGATAATTTGAATCCCCCCCCCCCTCTTCTTCTTTTATTATCAATTTTCTTTTGAATTAATACTATGGCTTCACATACAGATATTGTTACTCTCTCACAGAAGTTCATAGAGGTCTGGATAGTAGAGCGTACTAGCTATTCCTGGTACTCATATCGAAAGGATCAATTATTTGCACTGGAAGGTGGAAATGAACCTTCCACCCCTTTATCGTACTGCACCTTTTTCCAAATGACAGTCGGGATGACGTGCTGTACTACTATATATATATATAGAATTAAGTACTAGTAGTACTAGTGGTTGAGCAGCGGGCAAGGGGTCAAGAAAAATGACATCAAATGGGAGACTCCGGGTTTATCTAGCGACCGCCCGCCGGCATTATTTATTTATTTTTTTAAAAAAAAATTTAAAATCATGTACCTCAAGTTCTAAGCTGACTGGAAGAACAATCGCAGAGCCGGCAAGAGAATTCATTCCAAAGAACTCGCTTTTTCGGGCGTTCCTGAAAAAACACAAAAACAGGAATTAGCATCTTCCAAACAAACTTGAACTTGGCCCCGTTTCTTGGCAGGTCCTGCCACAAACAAATTCTCTTTTTGGCGGGAGGTTGGAAATCAAGATTCCGGAGCAATTTGGTTACATGGGATGGATCCATGAGTAGTACGCAGTAGTACTCCGTACGGAGTACTCTAGTTCTGTGCCAGTTACCGTTACCCAAGGGCCAACAAACGCTTGCGGAGTCCCGTAATTTGTTCCACCTTTTGGTTAAGTAAGATTAATCACATAATTAAATTGTACTGCTATTATGTTAAAGTTCCCAGGCATAAAGGATAAGTACTATTTGGATATTAAACCATAATGAAGATATAGAAAGATATAATCTATATATATATAAATATTATATAGGAAAGGTACTAGTAAGTGGTAGTCTATCTAGCATATGTATGTACAGTACAAAGTAGCTCGGAAGATAGATAATGGAAAGAAAAGTAAGCACACATATGCCAGAAAGGGCAAAAAAATAAAACAATAAAAAATAAAAATAAAATAAAAAATAAAAATAACTACAAAGCTAGAACATGGGTACTACCATGAGAAATTATTCCCCCTTGTAACTAGCAGTGGCATTGCCCAGGAATCCAGTGAACGCCTGCTCAGCGACGTGAGGGACGATGGATTTGGGGAGATCCTCACCCTTCCCATTGCGGTCGTCCACGGTCTTCTCCTTGGTCTTCTCGACCCAGCCCAGTGCGGCCTTGAACTCCCGCCCGGCCTTCTCCTTCTGGCCCTTGTCGAGGGCATCAAGCATGTTGATCAGGTGCTCGCAGGCGTAGGCCCACTGGCTCGTGACGGTGGTCCAGGGCTTGACTTCGGTGGCGAAGGCAGGCATGGCCATGCGGGGCAGGATTTCGGGGAGTTTGGTGAGGAGTTGGAGGCGCTTGCGCAGCGCCTTGGAAGCGGAGGAGGAGGAGGAGCCGCCGCCGTGGCCTCTGCCGCGTTCAGACCGGCTGGCCCAGAAGGCAGCGATGTCCTTGTCGAGCGCGGGCGAGTGGACCTCGGGCGTGCGGTAGGGCCAGTTCTGGTTCAGATCGGAGAAGGAGACGAGGGCCTCGTTCACGCGTCTGTCGCTGCCTGCCAGCTCCTTTAGGACGGCGGCCATCGATGCATCGGCATCGTAGGCGGGTCCGTTCCACATGTAGTCAGCGTAGTTGGCGAGCGCGGGCAGCGAGGCGTAAGGCTCGATCATAGGGTTCGAGGTGAAGCCGATGAGGTACTTGTACAGATCGGCGGCACGGCCGGTGAGGGGGTTGAGGAACAGGCGGTCACGCTTGCCATCGTTGACGGGGAAGTTGTCCCAGATGAACATCTTGTCGGTGACGTAGCTGGTGAGGGCACGCTGGACGCTCTCCACTGTGATGTCGTCGCTGAAGACACCTTCGCCGGTCCACTGGACGCGGATCTTCTTGTCCAAAGTGCTGCCAAACTTCTCCTTGTAAGGATCGGGCTCGCTGCCAGCGTAGTTGGTTGGGACGGTCTCGAGGTCGAGGAGGCCTAGGGGTTCGATGTACTCCTTTTGGATGCGGTTCAGGTAGTAAGTCTGGGCGTCTGCCAACCAGTGCCAGTTGCCCTCGTCTTCCCACTTCTGCTTGTCTTCTTCACAGTGGAACTCGAGAGGGATGTCGTCGAGGGCAACGTAGAAGCTGTGGACGCCGAGGTCGCGAATCTGGTTGAACTTTGTGACTGTGGTGTTGAAGTCCTTGTCGGACGAGTAGCAAACGGACGCACCAGGAGAAAGGGCATAGGTGAAGTCGACATGGTTGGCATTGGCAGTGGTGATGAGCTCTTTGAGCTGCTCCAGGGCCTCACCTTCGTAAAGGTCGCGCCACTCATTACGGAGCTTCAGGTCATCCTTGGGAGTGTAGATGTAGGTATTGATTTTATGTTTGCCGTAAAATACGTAGTGGTCAAGACGCGCCTGATGCGACCATGGGATGCCATAGAAACCCTCAATTGAGCCACGGATGGACATGAGCGGCCAGTCGCGGATCTTGACACCGGGGACACGGCTGCGATCGACAAGCTGGCGGAGGGTCTGCGCCGCATAGAAGGTGCCGCGCTTGTCCACACCGTTGAGAACAATGGTAGGCTGCTTCCCATGATAGCCCGCTGCAAGGACGTACCTTCGGCGTCGAGGCCAGTCGCACAATTTCCACCGAGTTCCTTGGCGACAGCAGAGGCATCGGCATTTTCCTTACTGGTACCGATGAAGATATGGGTTCCCCCCTTTCTTTTCGAGTAGCCACCATCGAGCGACCCGGCAACCGAGGGAGTACCGCCGGCGGAGATGACAACCTGCTTGACAGTGTCAAGCGTGGCCTTGTCTGTGGCATCACCGGTCACGATGGTGACCTTGCCGCGGAGTGAGACATCCCGGCCAGCGGACGAGATCTCTTGCGGAGGCGGCCAGACCTTGGGGAGTTTGGGGTGAGTAGGGTAGCCGCCAGGAGCTGCGTGGACCGGACCAAGAGCGAGGAGGGCAAGAACAAAAGCCCGGAGGCTTGTCGAGCGATATGAGAAGACCATGGCGGTGATTGTTCTTGCTTCTCGCAGCCTTGTAGAAAGGGGTTGAGATGTGAAGAAAGGTTAGGATATATAATCCCCCCCAACGTTTCGTCAGGGATGCGCTTTATATATATTAGTATATTATTATTATAATAGTATTATTACCACTCGTATGGAGCAATATTTCCCCCCCCCCCCTCTTCTTCTTCTTCTTCTTCCTCTTCTCCCGTACTATTTTTCATCACACATCATCGTCATGCTCTTCAAGCTGGTGGTGGGGTTAGTAGTAGCCATGTGCATAGTACTAGAGTACTACTGCGTATGGAGGACAGAAGAAGTTGGGGACTGTGGGGGTAGTTTTAAGTTACTTGGAGCGCTGCAACCGTTACAGCTTGCTTTCTTGTCCAGTGTGTGTCCATGTGTGTAGTTAGTATGTAATGTGTGTATGTGTGCAACCCTGGTCCCTGAAGTGCCTGAAAAACTAGTCTGTACTACTGCGTAGTTCTCCTGGTGATCGACAGCCCGAGTAGAAAGCCACAAAAGCCAGAGAAAGAAGTACGCCAAAAAGTACTATTTATTCGGCGTTCGGCCGAAAAACCACTCAACCATTCAAAAGTATACTCAGTAGTATGTATGGAGTATAGTACGGAGTATGTATATTTATTATGCCCCATATATCAATGCAACAAACATTGAACCTCGGAGCATGTTACTCAGCATCAACAGTATGATTTACTATTTAGGCCTCCTTCAGCCCTTAAACGCACCGGTGCCTTGGAGGCAAGTATTTAAACCATTCCACTTTCAAAATACGACGAGACCCGGGCGCAAGGCCTCGAGACTGCACGCAAAAAAATGCGCAAAGGGAGCCGAAGAGATAGTAATAATAAGATGTCATCAGGTTTTGAGGAGAAGAGCCCGGCTCTGGAGGCTCACACAATCGTGCTGTCAAGTTGTTAGCAGCTTCAAACAAACGGCTGAAGTATCAATTTAGTTATGATGAAGAATACTAAATACCTGGGAAATTGAGAACAGGTTGAATCATGAGATATTTACTACGCAGTTCTGCGCACACCTTAGGTAACACGATGGTCCATCAAAGGAGGATTTTTGAGTACAGTACTACTACTACTACTACTACTACTACTACTACTACTACTACTGAGTAACTGCCTCAGTAAATAAATAGAACATGCTAAACATTTCAACCCCCTTCAAAACCAACCTCTTTTTCTTTTTGTTTAAACATACTACATTTTGTTTTTTCTTTTCCGAACCGCTGGACACAAATACAATACAGTTCTGACTTTTTTCATGTTCGTTGATATGACAGAACTGTCACCAGATGAAAATTCCATCATTGAAAAACACCCTCTAACCGGCTCTGTTAATCGTTTACGTGACACGCTTCGAGAGGCTGAGAAGGCCGCTGTTGAGTCGCGTCTCATTTCCTACGATGGCGCTGTCGGTGATGACCTTTACCAATTTTATCAAAATGCACTTTCGAAACTTCTTCTAGCTCTTATGGATGAGAAGATAGCTTTTAATTTGCCCTCCCGAATAACTGATGGAAACGTGGATTCAGACCTGGCGGATTTATACAAGCATCTTCGAAAAGGAAAAGGGAATTTCATGTACGACCACTATAGGCTGCTGGTACGGCTGGTCATCCAAAGACCTCTTGACGATGAAATTCAAAATGTCAAAACATGGAACGTCGACATTTGGAAAGCTGTATTCAATCTCATTGATGCTGTCTCGCGAATGACCCTGTCAGCGAGTGTCCCTCCGTCCTTCGATGGCACGCCGGTCCCATCCACTTCGTTGTCGTCGCAGCGAGGGCCCGAGCAGACGCGTGAGCTGGTGGAAGCAAAGATCTTCAAGGAGATTCAAGACTGTATCCACCGGGACGTCGGGGGCTTCTTCGCGAAATACTTTGAAGGAAGAGACTGGAGCGGG
The DNA here is from genome assembly GCA_001660665.1 of Emergomyces africanus. Taxonomy (NCBI): domain Eukaryota; kingdom Fungi; phylum Ascomycota; class Eurotiomycetes; order Onygenales; family Ajellomycetaceae; genus Emergomyces; species Emergomyces africanus. Next base: position 10,291 of record LGUA01000439.1, read on the forward strand.
CGGGCGGACGCCATCTGCCGCCGCGCGCTGGCCGGGAGCTGGGCCGAGTTCCCCGATCCCCCGACTCAGAACGAGGTCCAGAGCTGGTGGTTCCGGTTCCAGGACGAGTTTCTCTCGGACGCACGCAGCGCCTACTTCTCCACCAGGAGCAAGAGCGATCTCGTTGGCTCGGACGCGGACCGACAACTCGACCTGCTCCTGAAGGCACGAGGCGTGGTTACCCCCGGAGGGAAGCACGACTGGAAGGATATCCGGATGGTCGTTGAGTTGAAGGAGTCCAAGGACCTGATCGGGAAGAAAAAAGGCACCCCGCTGCAGATGGGGCGCTACGTGCGGGACGTGTTCATCGCCCAGCCAACCCGGCGATTCGTCCATGCATTCGCCGTCTGCGGGCCCAAGGCGGAGGCGTGGGTGTTCGACCGCTCTGGCGCCTACAGCTCGGGCGTCTTCAATATCTATGAGAACCCAGGACTCTTCTTCCGGATGATCGCGGGCTACGCGATGATGACTGACGATGAGCTGGGGCTGGATACCTTTATGGCTCGAAGTGGTGGTGGTGGGCCCGACACGCTCGCCGTGGAGCGGGTGGAAGGCGGAGAAACAACGGTTCGGCTGGACCCGGATCCTCTCTCCATCCAGCACGCCATCGTGTGCCGAGGGACCACCTGCTTTCTTGCGACGGCTGACGACGGAGCGCGGGGCGTGGCCAAGTTCTCATGGGTGTCCGACAAGCGGGCGCCGGAGGAGGATCTTCTCAATAAGGCCCGCGAGAGGGGCGTCCGAGGAGTGGCGGAGGTCATCGGCCACCGGCGCATCACCGACATCGCCGAGCTGCGCGGCGGCTTGACCTTCGGCAGGCGCCACCACTTCCCGCGGACCGCGCCCTCTAGAGCTGCGTCCTCCTTCAGCCTCCCCCAGCCCTGCGATCCCGGTCGCGGTCGTTTTCCCGACTCTGCGGGTTGAGCATCGGCGGAGGGCGGCAGCCGGGCAGGGAGGCGCCGGTCCGCCGACAAAGCGACGCAGTCATCCAAGCGATCGCGGTCGGGCAGCCAGTCGTTCAGAAGAGACCAGGGGGACGAGCTCGCCTTCTCGGTCCAGTCGATGCACAGGCCGAGCCTCTACGAGAGCCGCGTAGACGAGCCCTACGACAACCGGATCCTTCGCTGCTTGGTGATCTCGCCCGTCGGGCGGCCGATCTACAGGTACGAGTCGCCGTTGGAGCTGCTCAAGGCGCTCCGCGACGCGATCAAGGCGCATCGGTCCCTCTACCTGGACGGGAACATTCTGCACCGGGACATCTCGGAGAACAACATCATCATCATCGCGGACCCGGCAATGGCGGATGGCAACACCGGAATGCTCATCGACCTCGACCTCGCCAAGGAGGTCGGCAGCGGGCGAGGCGGCGCCCGGCACCAGACCGGCACCAGGGAGTTCATGGCCATCGAGGTGCTGCTTAACGTTGATCATACCTATCGGCACGACCTGGAGTCCTTCTTCTACGTGTTGATCTGGCAGTGCGCCCATCGTGGGTGGGGAAAGTCAAAACTCGACCGGCGGCCCAAAGACAGTATGCTGAAGGAGTGGTACACTGGCACTTTCAAGAAAATTGCAAATACTAAACGGGGTAACATGCAGGCTGGTGGGTTTGAGTATCTTCTACAAGAGTTCCCACCTGATTTTGAATGCGTCAAACCACTCTGCAAAACCGTACGACGCATACTATTTCCGTATGGGGAGGAAGGACTTATCGTGGGGACGCCGCAAGACCCGAAAAAATTATACGATCCTATCATCAAGGCGTATGATGAGGCGATAACTCTGAACTGAATTGAACAGTTGAGCGACAGTGCAGGGTAGTCCATTTTTCTTTTAATCTGTATTCCATTATTTTCATGTCACTTCTACGCGGAGAATTGGTTTAAATGTATTTATGATACGAATTATTAAATTTTAATACCAGAGGCCATCCAATGCCTATTATGATGGCTGGGACAAGTGAAATGGCCTAGGATTACAAGGGCAAAAAGCTAGGACGTCTTTCATCACTCAGAATGAGAACCACATTGCTGGGCAATGGCCTTTTTCTTTTTCTTTTTCTTTTTCTTTTTCTTTTCTAACTGCGGCCGTTTTACTGTGGCCAGGGAGCCAATTCGGGCGCCAGATGCCCAATAAATAGGAGCTCTTTGCGGCGGTCAAAGGAGCCTATTTGGACATCGCATCTGCACTTGTGAAATGACCGGACAATTTAACTCTTTAACTCAAGTGAAGCCCTTTCGGGTGCCCATGGCAGCCTTAAATATTCGGGGCATCCTGTGTCCACCTCGACACAACTCCGATCAACTAAAGTCAAGCTGAATCAAAATTGACAAAACTAGAAGTAATGGAGAGAAGTACAAGGACGGTTTAACTACGTCTAAACTGCCTAGCCTAGTGTATGTATATATACTGCACCGTTCTCTTATTCCTCTGCTCTACGAAACTAAAACTAAAACAAAATACGACCTTTAAACCAAAAGAGAACAATATAGAAGCCAGCAAATTGAAAGCACAAAAAAGAAGAAGCAAAAAAAACTCGGATTCCGACCGCAAGAACTTGCCGGATAACAAGGTTGAATATTATACTACTAATTGATGGGATGCATCAAAAGACACTAAATAAAACTCACTCAGTTCTGTTTCAGCAGTTTAAATCGTCACCAACTGTCAAGGACTGATCCATCACAAATCTCTTGAGATGCAGGTTACTTCGCTGCTTTCTTTGATTTTGGTCCCTCGCCAAAACCTTGCACTCCACTGAATCAGATAGTGACCTTAAAACCTCACAGAGGAGGCGCTGTGTTATGTGCCTGAGTTTCTCTCCACAGAGCGGAAGTATATTTACTGCTTGTCGTGAGCAAAAGTTTCTCCCAGCTGCGAATCAGGGCTGCTCTGAGGATTGTAAATATTCTCTCTCCAACATAAGACTGCCGAGAGTCGAATGACACATGCAAAAGCTTTAGTACTACAGAGTACTACCAAGTAAGCTCACTCCTGTTACTTAAACAATTGAAACTTGCAACAAAACTTACACGATGGCACTTATGGCAGCCAAAAAGCCCACTGAAATTAAAGATCGGCATTATATACTAGTACCGAGTGAATCTTCTTACTAGTACTAGAAATTCTAATCAATTGGCCGACTCACCGATGCCAGAGACTTTTTTCTCCTCCAGTGTCCAAACAATGTTTAGTGGCTCTGCCTACTGCTCTCCCCACAGGAGGTCCTTTCTTATCTCTTTGCTTTTCTGAAGTTCACAGTCAAAGGGGGGGAGTTGCTCGGTGGTCTCTCTTTTCTTTTTTTCGAAAACACGAGACGGTTCAGGTCGCTCAGAGCTCACAGTGCTCAGAAAGCCCAATCTCTATATCAACGTACTTATAGAGTAGTAGTACCTACCTCAAAGTTCAACTTCTTGAATTGATTTAAAGATTGGGAAAAGAAGATGAAAACAAAGAGCCCTGGGCAACCAGCACACAGCAACTACTAGTCAGATAATGGATACAAAAGTCCACTAAAATTGGTGATTCACTGCACCACAGTTGCTCTTGGACGTGCCACCCGTGATAACATTGCTTCTCCACATTGAGATTACAACGTCTGAGAACACCCTTCTTCTGTACGGATTACTCCACCATGAATTCCGATGGGTCTATGGCAGTCTGCAGAAAAAAGAAAAAGAGACCTACCTACCACTGCCATGCCGAGCAGAAGAAGGGATTTATAACCAATTTTTTCGATCCCAGGTCTGCCGTGAAACAGCAAAGCGGGATTTTGGCAAGAAAAGCTTCTTGGAAGGCTTTAATGCGTTGCTACTGAGTTATTGGAAACTTCTTGGTTTTTATAACTATAGTCTTTGTACGGAGTACGGAGTATAGTGTGATCTCTTGCTTAGTATTTTGGGCTTGTTCATCTGATTCCCCCTGAGAAATCATATTGCTTCGAGATTGCGAGGTGGATGAGGATCAAAATGTGGCACGCGACTTTTAAAAAAAAAATCCAGATCACAAAAACACAAATTCAGGGTCTCGCTCGGTCCGAGGCACTCCCAGAGGTGGGTCGGCAATGTCCCGAGACACTAGGGGATGGAATGGTTACTACTACTCCCTCGTATCTCTGTACTTGATGGTATACGCAGTATCTCTCTCCCCAAGGCTACTCCATGCATGGACATCAGACATGTTATGTTACATGGCTACTACCCCACCTTCCCTCCCGGCAGTGCTCAGGAGTCCGGTGCGCTGGTTCAAGAGTCCGGGTTTGCAGAGAGTTTTGACTGCGGGCCGTGGTACACTGACCCAACTCTGCTAACTCTCATTGCGCCCTGCACACGATGTCCTGGACCCTGGGCGTGCCACTACGCTCCCTACGCGCTATGACCCCGGGTTCCTGTTCTCCAGAAGCCACTTTAACCTCATCCCCTGATGTCGCAACGAATGCGAATGTGCGAAATGCGAAATGCGTTAACGCCGCGCGGAAGAGGGGGGGGGGGGAGGGGGGAGAAAGGATCCGAACTAAGTAACCTAAGCCAAGTTGACATTTTACAACTGCCGACACGGGGTAGTATCTGAACAAAGACGTTAATGACTCTGCAGCATTGAGCAGAGGCTTCTCCTCTACAACTGTTGTGGTTCCAGCCTTGGGGTCTGAATCCTGGCGACAATTTTTCATGAAATCCGTATCCAGGGAGAAAATGGCTTTCCCGGCCATCCCCGGGACGGGTTTTTGTCACGCATTGGAATGTGAAAGGTAAAGATCCCCTGTTGGCTTTGGATCTTACAACGACTTTGAGAGAGAGGGTGTTGATGTGCCAGGGCAGCCACGAATCTTCTCAGAAGAGTGATTGAGAGGAGTCTGATGCTATACAGCATGGTGCACCCCAGTCCAGTTTGTTTGTTCCCAGGAGCAGTGGACGCAAAGCAAACGTTGAATGGAAGCAGGTATGCGGAAGGACTAGTACAATCAAGAAAGAACCGGGAGCAAGGCAGCGCCAATGTGACAGTGTACCGAGCGCTTTTCAAGACTTCATCAGAGGAGACGACAGAAGAGTTATATGCTGGGTTTCTTCTCGGGGGGGGGGGGGGGGGGGTCCGAAAAAGCTGCCTTGTACTTCGAACTGCGTTCAACTTTCAGAGCTAGTGGAAATTTCGGGCTTCATCGACGGAGAAGAAAATGGAAAAAATAGAAGAAATTAACACCCAATGCTTCTATCATCACGATGCCCGAGGTAAGCAACCTAACCCTGCATTAGTCCTGACGAGATCACTGCTTCAACATTTGACCGCGCATCCACTGCGAAGAATAAGTGATGCAAACAGGGCCCGGGCAGTTTTGCAGTAGTTTCAGTTGTTGCAGTTGTTGGAAGAATACCACACCTAAATATCAACTTGATACGATCTGAGCTCGAATTTTAATGCGCGGGTGTGGAACTTGTTCTTGATGTTCTTCTTGGGTTTATGATAAGCCATTTTCGCATCGCTGTTTTGAGTGTTGTGAGTCCACAAGTGATACTATAGTATGGAGTGAGACGATGTTTTCGTTTTCCCTTAGTTTAAATTTAGCAAGTCGGAAATTTTTTTTAAAAAAATAGGAGACGCAGTTCCTATTTAGAGTATTTAGTACTATTTACTTTCACACTCTAGCTAACATCAACGGCTCAAAACACCTGGATAAAGATCGCATCCCCAAGGTTGTTGTTCTTGTATCATCTGATTGTCAATAGTATTCTCGCCATGTTCAGTCATTCTAACGTTAAAACGTTCCTTTGCTTACCTCCAGAGATTCGCAGGATCATCTTTCTAAAGCTTTTCCAATCTGTCAGGATACGCCGGAAGGCGGGCGGAGCGGAACACCTCGCCATTTCTACAGGTGTGCTGCCAAACCTACCAGGAAGCAGCGCCGCTCGTTCCCTCCAAATGTACTTGTCTTCTGTGAGGGAAATGTAGAGGCGATCGATACTCTGGTCAGGATGAGCCCTACACAAATCACAAAGCTTCGATACATGATATATCCGCCACTGCCCCGAGGGGTTCAACTTATCTCTGACTGCTTCAAGTCGCTTCTTGAGGCTGATGACTACAGGCATCTTTGGATGAAGGTGGCTACGGGCGATGGATATTTGTGACTGGGCTTACCTTCAACTTAGATATGGAAGGAGACTTATCAAGACCAAGTTCAAGCCCCATAATGGGTGGATGGTCCGGATCAGACTTCCAAACCATGAATGGGAAAAATTATCAGAAATCCTCTTGAACGGATGACCTGTGGAACAGAGGCCCGGGATGCCGGGTTCACATTTGCTGATAAACCCCCCAAACAACGACGAAGACGATGTGGACCCACAAATTCAAGACGGCCATGAGACCGAGGAGGACGCAGCAGACATCGTTGTGAATAGGGTCGATGCAGACTTTCCTGTCAAGCCAGGTGACAACAGAGTGTTGAAATACATCCATCCAGGTTCTTACATGCTTGAGGACACTCTCGTGTCCTTCAAAATGGCGTCGGATGGCTTGAGAAAGCTTTTCAAAAGAAAAATAGCTGGAGGGCTTTTCAAACCATGGACAGATTTGATGATTGTTCTCTTGACCCGCCAACTCTACATGCTTTCTACGAACAAAGGCCTGACTATATACTACTATCCTCACATGAAGCAAGGAATATAGAGGCGGAAAAGTCATGTACCACATATTTAGTTCTACAGTGATAAGTACGTATCATTGCTCAATTCTTATAGCAGGATAACGTTTCCCATTGATATGGGGCGGGCCAGTAAGAGGCACGGTATATGTTGCCTGTTAAGTCAACTCGTGTAAATTGAGGTCCAGCTGTCCTGTCTGTCCATCCGGTATGTGCAAGAATTTCTTTTTTAAAAAAAATAAAAGTTGTCTAAAAATAGACAGGTAAATATTTCCGGGCGTAGGTTGTTTTCCCCATGCTGTTGGAGAAAGTTGCCAACCTTTCAATGGCCGCAATGGCAATCCCGCAGTTGGGTTAGTACTAGAATTTTATTTATTTAGTATTTAGTTAATCGGGTTGTAATACATTTCTTTGTTTTATTTTCACTCATACTACTACTACTACTACTACTACTACTACTACTACTACTACTACTACTACTACT